>JARYGA010026570.1:0-10791 GCA_030545235.1 Helianthus tuberosus
AAGAATTTTAAGCATATCGTCCCTATCAATTAGCTGGTGCTCTAAATCTGCATTTTTAGTCTCTCCTGCCACATACGGGGAAAGAGGGGGTGGGTCTCGACCATAGACAACTGAAAATGGGGTTGTACCTGTCGAAGTGTGAAAGCCAGTGTTGTACGAGTACTCAGCCCACGGTAGGTAAGAGCACCACTTGGTTGGTTGTTCATGAGCGAAACATCTCAAATAAGCCTCGAGGCACCTATTAAGCACTTCCGTTTGGTCGTCCGTTTGAGGATGGTAACTTGTACTCATTTGCAATTTTGTTTGACACAAGCGAAACAGTTCTTGCCAAAAGTTGCTAAGGAAAACAACATCCCGGTCAGAAATAATAGAACGAGGGAATCCATGAAGACGAACAATCTTTTTGCAAAAGACAGATGCGACTCCTTTAGCAGTAAACGGATGCGATAAGCAAAGGAAATGAGCATATTTGCTTAGTCGATCAAGCACAACCAGAATTGTATCAACCCGATTAGAGACTGGTAACCCCACAATAAAATCCATTGAAATGTCTTCCCAAATACATGTGGGAATAGGTAAGGGCTGAAGTAAGCCTGCCGGAGCCAAGGTCTCATATTTTTGTTGCTGACATATTAAACACTGCTGAACAAAAAGACGAACATCTTGCTTTAGTTTGGGCCAAAAATATTGAGCTGAAATACGCTTTATGGTTTTTAGAAACCACCATGACCACCAACTGGGGTGGCATGTGCCTCGTGTAACAATTTACGTCGAATATCAGCAGTATCTGGGATCACCATGCGCTGTTTGTAAAAAAGAAGTTGACCAACTAAAGAGAATTCAGGAACTGATGTGGGATCAGCTATTAATTGGCTAATTATATTGCTGGTGTAGGGGTCCGAAAGCAGCCCAGCTTTAATATTAACCATTTCAGAACTGTAGGGTACCGAAAGTGCGAATAAATCACTCGAATGAGGTCGACGTGACAATGCGTCGGCTCCTTTGTTTTCCTTTCCAGCACGATGAGTGATCGAGAAATCATACGGCATAAGTTTAAGTAAGAGTCGTTGTTGGTGGTAGTAATTCGTTGCTCCAACAAAAACTTCAGTGTGTAATGATCTGTGCGAATAAAGAAATGGCGACCCAATAAATAGTGATTCCATTTTTGAACCGCGAGCACCAATGCGAGTAATTCACGATCATAAGTGGATTTAAAACGATTTGAAGGTGAAAATTCCTTACTAAAATATGCTACCGGATGATCTTCTTGAGATAGTATGGCCCCCACCCCATCCGAAGAAGCATCACATTCCACAGTGAAATCTTTGGTGAAATCTGGTAAACGAAGGACCGGTGTTGACATTAAAGCTTGCTTTAACTGCTGAAAAGCGTTCAAAGCTTCGGTGGACCAAATGAAACCGTCCTTCTTAGTTAGGGCCGTGAGTGGACGAGCTATTAACCCATAATTCCGGACGAAACGTCTATAATACCCCGTAAGCCCCAGAAATCCGCGTACTTCCTTCACTGAAGTTGGGATAGGCCATGACTGAATGGCTGAGATTTTTTCTTGTTCCACTTGTACACCTGCATAATTAACAACATGGCCCATAAATACCACTTGGGGCTGCCCAAAGCAACATTTAGACAACTTAGCGAAAAATTGATGGTTATGGAGGAGTGCTAGAGCCTGTTCTAAATGATCAATATGTTGCTCCATGTTATGACTATAAATTAATATGTCATAAAAAAAACCAATATAAAACGTCGTAAGTGAGGGCGAAATAGATCATTCATTACCGATTAAAAGGTTGATGGGGCATTCGTCAGGCCGAATGGCATGACTTTGAATTCATAGTGACCCGAATGGGTTCGAAAAGTTGTCTTTGACACGTCTGATGGATTCACTCTGATTTGGTAATAGCCCGACCTCAAATCAAGTTTAGAAAAAACCGTTGCGCCGTACAACTCGTCTAAAAGTTCATCAATATTGGGGATTTGGTACTTGTCAGCCACCGTAATTTTGTTTAAAGCACGGTAATCCACGCACATTCGCCAAGTATCGTCTTTCTTTTTAACCAGCAAAGCAAAACGGGACTTGAAAAGGGACTAGTGCTATGTTGTCTGAACCCGGCTGTCAGCAATTGATCCACTTGTTTTTCTATCTCAGTTTTTTGGGAATACGGGTAAAGGTATGGTCAGATATTCGGATGGGTAGAGTTAGGTAACAAGGGAATAGAGTGGGAAGTAGTGCAAAAGGGTGGCAGGCTATTCGGTTCGGTAAAAACTCCTTGGTATTTACGAATTACAGGCTGTAATGGGTGAGGGATATCTAATGAGACATCCATATCAATGGCTAAATGCTGTAAAGAGGCAGATTTTTGAGGACCAGAGGATATACCTTGTAACTTATATTTCTTGCCATCTATAGTGAAGATCATGAATATCTTATTCCAATTCGCCTGGACAGTATTAAGAATGGAAAGCCATTGGATACCCAGAACTAGATCTGCTCCTCCGATTGAGAACGGGTAGAAGTCTTGGACAATAGTTAGGTCAGTCAACTTCACAGAAACATCCTTGCAAAGCTGATTGCACCTTATAATATCACCGTTCCCGATCTGGACGCCAAAGGGAGTAATGAATTGAGCGACCATCTTCAACTCTCGTACCAAAGTATCAGATATAAAATTGTGGGTGGAGCCGCCGTCTACTAAAATCAATACCTCAGTGCTTCCTAAAGTTCCTTGTAGTTTCATTATGGTTATATTGGATTTACCAAGAATTGCATGGAGACTTATTTATGCAAAATCCTCTTGCTCAACCGATTCTCCCTCCTTATTGGTATTGACTGGTTCGTCTAGTTCATCAGAAACTTCCAAGAGTTTGAATGTTCCAGTCTTACAGCGATGACCTGGTCCATACTTCTCTCCGCATCGATAACACTCCCCTTTCAAGAAACGATTTTGTTTTTCTGCCTCAGAGATTCGTAGAGGGGGCGCTGGTTGCTGGGGTTATAATTGTTAGTCTGGGCTGAGTTTTTGATATCTGATAGATTAGGTTTTGGGCTTGGGCTCCATCTGTTTTTAGTGGGCTTGTTAACACTCATCTTGGATTCATACTCTAGGGCTAGACTGGCTGCATTGTACACAGTGCATGGATTTTGTATACGTACATCAGCTTTCAGCTCATCTTTCAGGCCATTCAGAAACACCCCCAACAAGCAATTTTCTGGCCAGTTGGAAACCCTAGCCGATCTCTTGGCGAATTCTTGTCGGTACTCCTGAACGGATCCGGTTTGTTTGATGCTACAAAGGTACTCGTCCGGATTCTGGAACTCGGCTGGACCGAAGTTCTTTTGAAAAGCAAGGACCAATTCCTCCTATACTTTAATTGTTTGATCTATTGATAACCAGGAAAACAGATCTAAAGCATCTCCTTCTAGATGCATAGAGGCCACATCCACTTTCTCTTCATCTGGGATCTGATAATAGCTAAAATACTTTTCCGCTTTAAGAACCCACCCACGTGGATCTCCTCCATCATAAGCAGGAAAGTCAATTTTTTGGAATGGGCGGTAATGATGGTTGTTTCGCCAGGAACTCTCTCCTTCATCATCGCGTCTCGAACCACCCTTAGAACGGTTGAAATTGGGGGATTGATTTTTTAGGGCTGCTACTTCTTCTTTCAGTTCTTCGATGGAATCCAATCGGGAAGCCATGGATGTTAATTGGGCTGCAATGGCGGTGATGGGGTCTGGGTCGTTCGTGCTCCGGGTTGAAGGTGGCATTTCATTTCCCGGCAATGGAACCAATGATAGATTCTAAGAAAAATAGCAGGCAAAATATACTTGAATTGAAAGGATAAGGCCCAATTCGAGAGGGGCTAGGTCTCCGATTACAAAACTGAATCTGGGAATTAAAAACATAAGAAATGAAAATAACAAAAATGACAAAGCCTGCTACTTATAGAATCTGTAAAACATAATTAACTAACTGCTCCTAAAAAGAAGCTTGAAAACTGCTTATCCACTCCTTCTGTTTTTCCACCAGAGAATGGACCAAACAAGTAGTTCAAAAGTGAACTAAATTGAGCTTTTTCAGCTGATGTCTTGACCCGATTCTTCCGTCGTGAGTAGACTAGGAGATATGTATCAGAACCCCAAATTAACATGAAATAAGAAACAAATTAACAAAAAAAAAAAAGAATGAATGAAAACCAAAGCTGGAGTGGAAAAGAGCTAAAACGGCCAAAATGGGAATGAACCGGACTGAAACTCGCGACAGATTAACAGGGACGTAAAGCCCTTGACCACTAGGCCAAATTATAATTTCTTTATGGTTTATATTCTATATATTTATATATATAATGTATAAAAGAAAAAAAATTATGCCCTGGGAAAAAACGGACCTCGGTCGGGGGCACGACTCGCCCACCCCTAGGGTCGGCCCTGCCTAAAGTTGTTTGAGTACGGAAACAATTGAAATTTAGATCAATTTTTTTAATAATACATTGACGAAGAACCATTATTGGCAAAAGAGTTTTAACACATTAAAGAAAGTTCTTTACATCCCTGGAGTTGAAGGTTTACATCATTATTTGTGAAGTATTCAAGGTTTAAATGTAAAAGAAAAATGTTGTATTTAAAATACTTAGGGAAAATTACTAGAAACAAGTTAAACTTTGATCTTAAAGTAATAGACGTGACTAGTTAGCTCTTGTCAAAAAAGACAAAGACAAAAAAAAGTTAAAGAGCTAACCATGAGATGCCAAATAGGGTTTGTGGACTTAAATAGCCTAGACAAACACTCATTGTGAAGTACAATGGGTTGTGTTACACCCCTCAAGGCGGAAACACGAGGTGCGACCATGAAAGGTTTTCAAGCATCTGATTCTACATGATTAAAATAAACCAACGATACCAAATATATTTTTTAAAAAGTTTTCAAAACCATAGTATTTGAGTTAGCATAACTTACTTAAATGAACGTCATGTTTCGCAAAAATATTTAGACAAAATTATAGTTTGGAGAACAGGGCTTTGACAAATATATCTCGCCCTGGGGCGGGTCGTCATATGCATCCTGTTCTTGACCTTCCATGAGACGATGCTTACTTTCCTGAAATACATGTTTAAAAACATTTGATAAAACTGGTATGCATAGTTTTAATGGAAACTGATCAAATTAATGTTAGCTAGAACACTAACGTATGTGCTCACATAAGCTCGGAACCAAACCTACCACATGTTTACCACGCTACCAATTCAAATGACGCAAAATATGGACACAAATGCACTCCCACAAGGTCACTCGGGGCTAGGAATGGGGCTTGTCGACTTGATTTATCTATCCAACTGTTTCTTGGTCAATGAAGACTAATGGTTACTAAACTGGACTTAATCTAGATTAACACCACAAGGGCTATCCGAGCTCAACATGGTACCACAAAGGCTTCCCGGACTCGATGAACTAGATTAAAATTATTGGTGAACTCTTGCATTTTAACATGCATATAACTTAAGGATAAAACAAAGGTTAAGAATCTTACTACTAGCCTAGGCTAGGGTAGAAAAATCTTGTAGAAAAGAGAAGAGAAAAGATGCAATCCTTGAAAAAAGGCTTCTTGGATGATTCTAAGCACTTGTATCACCTTGGAACACTCCTTGGAACCCTTAGAAGTCATGTTTAAGACTTGAAAAGGGAGGGCTTGGATAGTGGTTTTGGGCCGTGGATATGGAAGAGGAAAAAGAGAGAGAAAAGTGTTAAGTGTTGTTTATTCTTGTGATATTCAAATGAGTAGGCTAGTTACTTGTTTCCTTTAAATGCCTAAGATCTTTCTACATAATTATAAGTTAACACTAGCCATGCTTGAATCCCTAACACTCAGCCAAAATATGGTGGGTGGGGGGTGGGGGGGTTTGTGGGTCGTGAGCATGGAGATGGATTGGATTGGTGATCTTGGTTTGAAAAATAAAGATCTCCTAATGATTTGGTTTTTAGATATTTAGGCTATTAGGGTTAATTAGGGTGATTAGGATACTAATGTTGCATTATGACACTAGTTAGGGTTAACTAGTTCACTGGACATATCTTAGTTGGTGATTTGATGCAAAACGATTCTTATTTATGTTAATTATTCGGCTAACGAACAATTATGAAATAAAAACGGAATTTATTAGTTAAATATCCTTATAACAGCTTATATCTCCTAGTCACACCAAATGCTAATCAACGTCATTTATTGATCACATAATAGTACTTGTTTGATGAAAACGGACTAAAATAATATTTGTGCGATCTATGGAATAATTGCGATATTTACTTATCCAAAATAGGGTTTTTCTGTTATTCACATCGAACACATAATAATACCATCGATTTACTGTTCTAGGCACATTGGAATGATTTCAACACAACAACGTTAACCAGGACCATCGACGCTCGTTATAATAATTTCATCGTAACGTGATAACACGATACCTGATGTATTGTAAAATACATCTTTATTCGCGTCTAGGTTTGTTCGGTTTTAGTTAGATTTAGTGTCGTTTTAGTTTAGAATGTATATACGTTTGATATTTTGTGTTTTCCAGGTTTTTGTAGCCAAAAGGAGCAGATATGAGTGAAAATCTGGAAAGGCGAAAGTCTGGAACGGAAGTCGAGGAGTTCGGGAGCGAAACGGAGCCGAAACACACATCTGAAGGGTTCAGGCGGCCCGGTTACACTTATATGACATCTTCACGCGGGCCGCATCAACTTACAATATGTTTCCGGAGTTTGAATGGCGCGCGGCCCGCGTTAACTTATGCTGAAACCTCAAGCGGGCCGCGAGGAAGGTTATTACGCGAACCAGTTTAGAATAGTTACGGGAATTAGGGTTTTTGGAGGTTATATATCATCATATTCGACAACAGCCGAGAGGGGGGACAACAAATTACGAACTTTGGACATCTTGGGCGATCATTGGAGGCTGATTAGAGGCTGTTGAAGTGCTCGGGACGTGTGGAATCATCAGGTGACACTTTGGAGCGTTCGGAAGTGAAGATTCGGGTTTAATCATCCTTATTCTCTCGTTTTCGTTTGTTTTACTTTGTTGCATGATGAATTCTGTTTTGACATTGATTGCTATGTTTTTAGATATGATTATTGGCTAGATTTCCTTTACTACCTAGACATGGATGAATGATTGCTATATGATTTGATTATTTTTGGATTTATGGAAGCTATGGATTGTTTATAAATTGTAAACGGTTTGTTCTATCAGTTAGATGTGTTTGCGTGCTTGATGTTATTTTATTATTGATTATTGCTTCGCTTGAATCTTGGTGACGGTCTTTATCACGGAATAGAGTCGGGCTAGGGTTTTAGGTTTTGGTGAGTGTCTATATCACATAATAAACCTTTGATCCTTTAGGGTGAAAAGTGCACAAGTAACCTTAGAAGTAATAGTTGGTAATTTAATGAAATCAAGTGTTCTACTAATCATCAATAGCTGTAAGGTGCGAGATTATTGCTAGGTCTAAGTGATTAAACCGCAAGGTGGGTCCTTCTTAGGAAGTTAACCTATTGGCTGCTGTCTAGCAAGTCTAGCTGAGAAAACAAACCTATCCTAGGTTTAGGTCTCGTAAGGGAGTGAGCCTTGTAGGATACTTTTATAAACCTCATTAGATGTCTTGTAAGGGAGTCTAAAACCGGTAGTTTAACAACCTTTAGGGGATCTTAGCGTGCTCTTGAGAGGGGTCCTTAGATTTCCCGATAGGTGAGAATTCCAAGATCCCGGTTCCATAGCAGACAACTTCCAATTATAATCATAACTAAAAGCAATCAGGATTCCTGTCTAGGTAGTTCTTTCATCATCCTTGAGTTCAGTCTTCGTGTGAGTTCGTGTCTAGTTCGTCTTGCTAGTTTAGTCGTTATTTGCATTCTTAGGATTTTTAGAAACCCCCCCAATCAACAAACATTTAGTTAAGTCGTGTCAGTTTGAGTCTAGATAGAGTCATTAGCGTAATCAGTAGAGTCTCTTGGGTTCGATACTCGGACTTCCTTAGGCTATACTACATCGATCGGTACACTTGCCGATTGTGTGGTTTAGGGTTTAGAGAGTCTTAGTTTTTATAAATTTAAAGCTTAGAGAGTCTAGAATTAGGGTAAATTTAGTTAATTTAGTTAACCCGTTTCGAGCACATCAATACCGATAATACTAAATGCAAATATTCAAGAATTACCCGACATTGCTAGACATTATAGACTTAATTGATACGTAATTAAGTCTAAATGCACGTAATGAATTTAATAAACAGTGTTTAGTTCTTATGGATTAGCCACTAATTTTGTTGGTTGTCATAGGGTGTACATAAAAACCAATAATAAAATACACGTGTAAAGTAGTTGTCTCATGTAATAGCATAGGCTAAATAGCCATTAGATGAAAAAAAAAATGTTGGCTAAATTGTCGATCTACGGCTAAAAATTAACTAAGTCATCATCTATTTATTTAGCCTTTGTTTTAAACGTGTCTCAATCTGACTGGATATTATGTGTACTCGTTGTACTTTATTTACCATGAATTTTTTTGTAGGCTAAGCCCTAGTCGTCTGATTCTATTTAGCATCTCCTAATTCGCTTTTTTTCGGTAAATATACATGTCTATTCAGATGGGTCAACTTGTCTGTTTCAGTAGTTTTCCATAGTTACTTGTACAAGATTCTAAACAAAAGGGGTGTAGAAAGTTCATCCCAAATTCCATGTTATAAGATGTTCGTTATTTTTCCTGAGATTTGGTCCGGTGGTCGAAAGTTCTACCCTTCCTAAGTAGAGACACAGGTTCGATACCCACTTGAGGCATTTTCGAGAGACATCTGGGTGGAGAGACAAATCAGGGCTTTAGTCATGAGTTTGAACCTGACGGGGGGAGGGGGCGAGGGTGTACGGATTCCATTCGGTTCCCGCGCATCAGGGGGCACAGTCTCATGACTCCTCTTGGAAATAGCCCCGAGCAAAGTAGGTTTACATGTGAGATTTTTTTGCCGTTAAAAAAAGATGTTTGTTATTTGCACACAAAAGACATAACCAGCCATGCTAACAACATCTATATAACTAAAGGATGTAAGCCTCTAGCTACATTAAAACTCTCTTTTTTAAATCTTCATGGAAGACGGTTATGGACAATTAAATTGTAGTCACGTGTTTTTTAATCTCAATATCTATGGAAGACGGCTATGGACAATTAAATTATATAGTCGCGTGTTTTTTAATCTCAATATCTATGGAAGACGGCTATGGACAATTAAACTATGTACTAGCGTGTTTTTTAATCTCAATATTTATAGAAGACGGCTATGGATAATTAAATTGTGTACTAGCGTGTTTTTTAATCTCAATATCTAATTTCATACTGACTCACACGACTATTAAAAATACACGGACACAGTCGTGTGTTTAACCATCATATTGCAAAATCTGTACATAGTTTTCAAGCTTAGGATTTTCGTGTGTTTAACCATCATATTGCAAAATATGTACTTAGTTTTCAAACTTAGGATTTTCATATAAAGGATGATAGGTCGGGTGTAAAGCGATAAGAAGTAGCTATTTCATATAAAAATATTAGTTAATGGGTTCTGATTGTGGAGATGGAGTTTGTGTAGTAGCTTCAGGTGCAGTTGTTGCATTGGGTACAAGAGGAGTAAACGGAGTAATGGTAAGCGACGAGTCTCTCCCCCCGCGTCTTGTACTTCTTGCAATTCTTCGTAAGGGTTGGTACTGCTCCCACTGACCTTGAAATCCTCCAGGAACGCAGCACACTTGGTTTCAACAATACGGGTAACATGGGAAGGACAATAGAAACGATAACCCTTCGAATGATCAGGATACCCAATAAAGAAACAGGTAACTGTTTTAGGGTCAAGTTTCCTTAGGAAAGGATTATAGAGTTTTGCTTCAGCAATGCAGCCCCATACTTTCATATATTTAAGACTCGGTTTCTTTCCTGTCCAAAGTTCATAAGGAGTTTTAGGGATAGAGTTAGAAGGAACTCTATTGAGTATATGAACAGCTGCTTTTAACGCTTCAGTCCAGAGGAATAATGGTAAATTAGTGTTGGCTAACATACTGTGCACCATGTTCATAAGGGTACGATTTCTTCTTTCACTGATACCGTTCTGTTGAGGTGTACCAGGCATGGTGTATTGGTTCACAATCCCCTGGCCCTTACAAAACTCATAAAATGGACCAGGAGCTTGATCCACATCAGTATGTCTTCCGTAATATTCACCGCCTCTATCTGATCTCACAACTTTAATCTGACGATCTAATTACTTTTCAACTTCAGCTTTATAATCTTTAAAAGTTGTTAGAGATTCAGACTTTTCCTTTATAAGATACAAGTACATATAACGAGAATAATCATCAATGAAAGTGATAAATGAAGTATGTCCTGTTATGCCAGCGATTTGATAGGGACCACTAATGTCAGTATGAATGAGTTCTAATAGATTAGAGCTCCTAGTGGCACCTTTCTTATTCGCTAATGTCATTTTTCCTTTAAGACATTTGACACATGTTCCAAAATCAGTGAAATCGAGAGGAGGTAAGACTTCATCTTTTACGAGACGATTTAATCGTTCTCTTGAGATGTGGCCTAAACGTTGATGCCACAACATAGATGAAATCTCTAAGTCTCGAATTTGTTTCATCTTTGTGAGTGATTCATTAATATTATATGACAACAAAGATTTGGAAAAATTATCATCTAGTTCTAATCTATAGAGACCACCATCCAGAATTCCAGTAC
>JARYGA010026571.1:0-12320 GCA_030545235.1 Helianthus tuberosus
AAATAGGTGGGATGTGGGTTAGTTTGGTAGTGTTTTTTGGAGGAAAAAATTGTATTTGAGTTTTATTATTATTATAAAATATTAGTTACATATAATTCATAGTTGTTTTATAATTACGTTTTTTTACGTCATTATTTTTATAGAACGTATATAATATAAGTGCGTCTTTATAAACTGTTAACCTAGTTTATTTTGTTAAATTAAACGAACACGTTAAATAAAATGTACAGAAAGCCATAAGAATTAAACGTAAACAATCCAAAACCAACGTGATGTAAATAGAAGATTAACTGCAATATATATATTTATATATATCAGTTTGTACATACAAAACAAAAAGGTACAACTGAGTACATAATACATAACAAAACACTATACAAACAAACTAAGGTACTAATCCTCGTGCGGTGGGGACGGTGGGAGGGGAAGTGGAGGCAACCCAGCGAGCTCTCGTAGAGCAACGAGCGTCTCGACGATCCAGTCAATGCGTGCTCCCTGGCGTCTGAGGCGCCGGTCGAAGTCCCGAGCCACCTCACGCGCTACCGGAGGCAGGTCAGCGTAAACATGCTGCGGGTACTATGGCGGCTCAGGAGCTGGCTGAACTGGTGGTACCGGGATCTCCTCGACATGCTCCTCCTGAGCCGGATCCTCGAATACAGGCTGAGCCTGAGCCTGAGCCTGAGCCTGAGCCTGAGGTTGGCCCGGGTACTGATCGAGGCCCAGAGCCTGTAGCTGAGCCTGCCGAGCGGCCTCCTGAACATCAGGAGGGGCTAACACTCCAGGCCTCAACTCAATAACAACCGGGATGACCTCCGGCACCACCTCCGGATGCCAAATCAGCCCGTCACGGCCCTTAAACCTCAGACCAACATCAAAGGTACGGGTGATCTGCATGGCAGATACTGACGCGCGGCCCAACGTAGTCGACGGGATCGGGTCGGACGGCTCCGGATCACTCTCGGGCACGATCCCTAGCGAGCGTGCACTGGCGGTGATGTATGAGCCAGTGTGCAGGTACCCGCGGAGCTGCCGGTGGTATGCTGTGGCAAAGTAATCTGCCAGGCAGGCTGCTAGATCGCAGGGCTGGCGGCGAAGTAGGCAGTATAGAAAGAAAAGGTCACTGAGGTTGACCTTCTCCCTGCTGGTACCCCGCGGC
The DNA here is from genome assembly GCA_030545235.1 of Helianthus tuberosus. Classification (NCBI taxonomy): domain Eukaryota; kingdom Viridiplantae; phylum Streptophyta; class Magnoliopsida; order Asterales; family Asteraceae; genus Helianthus; species Helianthus tuberosus. Next base: position 1,157 of record JARYGA010026571.1, read on the forward strand.
ACGATAGATGACGCGATAACATGGTGCAGGTATCGGTACAAGGGGTCTCTAATGGTGGTGGCCTTTTGCCAGGATTTCCCAAAGGGAACCCTGGAAATGGCCCTCCAGAAACTGATAAGCGTCTGCCTGTCCATCGCCGTAACCGCCTGCGTATATAAATCAGTATCAAGCTCGGGCTCTGTGTACAAACCTGTATGGACAGCAAACTCCCGCACACTCATCTGAAACTGCTGACCGGCGAGATGGAATGTAACCTCGTGGACTGGAAAATCCGGGTCCTCCACGTAATCCGCCGGATGCGGCGCGTATGTAAACGTGGAAAGAAACTCGACCGTAAGCTCAGGGTACGAGTCCTCCATCGCTATCTGAAATAGGCGCGACCAAGGAGTATCTAGTCCAACTATATCACGCGCCCGCGCGGCCTCTCCCACGGTCTCCAGCAGGTCCCAGTCTATCCCTACATGCCCCCCAATCTCTATGGTGCGCAACCTAGCGCATCTCCCCCTCGCCCGTGACCCCTGCGGAAACTGCAGGTACGGACATGCCGGCTCTCCCTCCTCTTCCACATCTCCCACCTTTCCCTCAGCCTCCATATGCTCAATCTCGTCATCAGAGGAATCCATCCCTGCACGTTGAAAAGATAATAAATAAATAATATTATTTAAACAATTTAAATAATAAATAAATAATATTATTTAAACAATTTAAATAATAAACAAATAATATTAAATATAAAATAATAAACAAATAATATTATTAAACAATTTAAATAAGGATAAATTACAAGTTTTGTCCTTTATCTTTAGGGTACTTTACAGGCGGTGTCCTTTTTTTCAAATGTTGACAGGCGGTGTCCTTTATTAGGTATTTTGTTACAAGTTTTGTCCTTTCCACCCAATCTGGTTAAAAACCCATGTTAATTGTTGGGTGTAAAGGACTAAACTTGCAACAAAATACCTAGGTAAAGGACTAAAATTGCAACAAAATACCTAGTAAAGGATACCGTCTGTCAACAATTAACTGGGTTTTTTAACCAGGTTGGGTGGAAAGGACAAAACTTGTAACAAAATACCTAATAAAGGACACCGCCTGTCAACATTTGAAAAAAAGGACACCGCCTGTAAAGTACCCTAAAGATAAAGGACAAAACTTGTAATTTATCCTTTAAATAATAAACAAATAATATTAAATATAAAATAATAAACAAATAATATTATTAAACAATTTAAATAATAAACAAATAATATTAAATATAAAATAATAAACAAATAATATTATTAAACAATTTAAATAATAAACAAATAATATTAAATATAAAATAATAAACAAATAGTATTATTAAACAATTTAAATAATAAACAAACAATATTAAACAAATAATATTAAACAAATAATAAATAATTAAAATTAAAAAAAAATAATCATGAACCAAAGCGCCCCGCTTTAGTCTCGGCGCGACGCTTTGGTTCTTCATTTTGAACCAAACAGCCCAGCCAATCATCAAAACCCGCCCAATCAGCAAAGTATTAAACGATGTACATTAAAACAAAACGATTAAGGGTGTTCGATCTTACCTTTTAGCGGTTGAAAGCTTGAAAACGTTGATCTCCGGCTCAAGTGTGTGTAAATCGCACCTTTAAGTGTGTGTGTGTGTGTTTATGGTTGAAATGGGGGAGAAGCCACCCCGTTTCAGCTATAGCGAGGGACCGAAGCGCCCCGCTACGGCCAAAGCGCGGCGCTTCTTTTTTTGTTTAAGGGCAAAGCGCCCCTCTTAGGTCAAAGCGGGGCGCTTTGGACCTTTTTTTAATATTTTAAAATTGTTTTTAATTCACAAACGCGTCGATAATAGTCTAAATTTTACGCTTTTCCATTATACATCATTTTTTAATATATATGGACTATACTGCGAGTTCCGGATCAAATCGGTTACGTGTGATGTCTTATTCCATTATATCGTATAATTTTGGTTTGAAAGCACAAGTACTCCTATGAGTACTGTTATGTGTATCAGCCGCCTACCGTACATGTACATGACGTATTTTTTCATTAATTGTAGTATTATGATGTATATTGTCATTTTGGGTCGTACAAGTGCGTATTGAATCATTTTGGGTCGTGTCGGTGACATTCGGTTTTTAACGTGATGTAACGCATATAGTGAACAAACACAAACGTGATTATTATTAAACACATTTAAGATACATCTTCAACATATGGGGTTACATTAAGGTCAGGGGGACGATACGTAAGCATTTCGGACGCGTTGATCTGATCCCTGTATAATGTATGCCAGGCTGCTGCACGCTCTGTTCTGTTCGCTGTCCAGAGTGGGTTTAGGGGAGGCATTGGATAACAACCTCCAAGCTCTACATGTATGAAATGCCCATGGTCGACGAACACAACCGCAACCACCAGGTGAGGTTGCTCAGCTTCGTTTGGCCCGCCCAGCAGAGGGAAAATTGTATCGCTCCCACGCATGTCGAAGGTGTGAACAATCACACCGTATCGTTGGGCAATAAGAAACCCCGTCTCAGGCATCGTCATGTAATTTTCGATACCTGCTCGTCCCACCCCCTTGAAATCGATCCGTTTAACCAGCGCATCGTAATGTCCTATGTTTTCCGGATCGAAAACTTGCCTCCAAAGCGATTCGTTCATACGTAACTCCTTTATAAGTTGTTTCTGGATCATCAAATATGAATTTTGTTTCACTCCTAACCCAACAGGCACCGATCGAAACCCACAATGACCATCTGGTTTCACGTCCTTTATTCTAACGATGTATGGATGGATCACTTTGGGAATCTGAGATGCGTAGTTGCGGATCGCTATATCCGTCTTAGGACCGAGCTTGATCATCGGGAAATCAGGGTGTAGGTTGATCGGTTTGGTATTCTTTTATCTTCTAGAATCTTCGGGTGATATGTACGAGCTGTGACGGGGAAGATCGTCTGAGGCCTCGACCCAAGTTTCTTCCGACGGAATGTACGAGCTTTTTCTAGCGGCTTCAACCTTTCTTTCTTCCTGCGTTTTCAATGTTGGGCGACCACGAGTTTTCTTCAGAACAGCAGGAGGTTTTTTGTTATTGTTCCCTGGATTGAGGATTTGCTGAAACTTTTCAAAGAAGCTCCTTTTCACTTGAGGGGGTGTTGGATCGATCTGTTGTTTCAATTTTTCAAATTCCGCGTCTACATCGATATCCTCTATGTTTTTCTTTGCAGGCTTGAAGTCAAGCTTCTTCCAGAACACGTCTATGTGTGTGATCCGGAGTTGCTGACCTGTGGATGAAAACAAATTAGGTGGCAAAATCATAACGAGAAAGGTCAAAGATATTAATTACCATTATTTCCCAACTTTTCCAAACGACAGGCACATGGCAAACCACAGCTGGTAAAAAGTTGGCAACCACAGCTTGCACCGTAGGCTCTCAACCCGTCTTCCGTACGTTTTAATTCCCTACTCAAAAGCTCAATCGCATATATTGAAACCTTTCTGAGAATATATGTAAGCATGGGCTGATTCTTGTGGTGCGTCATCACTTTTCAGAGGCTTGTTTCAAAGCTACTACTAATCTCGGCGTATTGCCTATCAACAACATGATCAACATACAGTACAAGTTTATCCAGTGTGTTGCGATGACTTGGAAAGTGACTTTTTAGTGTTGTATGCATGCCCTCAACCCTGTTGGTCGTAGTTTGGTGAAAGTTGATAGTTTTGTTAATCCAGCAAGATACAAACTTTTCACGGTACGGATCCAACCAGGATTTCTTCAAATAATCAAAAACCTCTAAAATTAAAAAACGTAAATAGTCAGTTTTTGTTATTATATAAAATTTGAACATAATTATGTAAGAAATACCCACGTTCACGGTCATCTTCTTTCAGCTGTGCTTCAAGGTTTTCCAAGTTATACCTGTATATTTCCTCGGTCGTAGACTCGCACAATAACCAAAATCTACGTACGAATTCTTTCCACTCCTTGTCAGAGAATTTCTTCTTGCTGTTCTTATTAATATTTTGTTGAATATGGAACCGACAAAGATACTTATGCGCTTTTGGAAAAACTTGTTCACACGCGTTCATTAGCGCAAAATCCCTGTCTGTTAAAATCACGCGCGGTTCCATACATCCTACCAGCATAGACTTGATCCTCTGCAACACTCATAGGTAGTTCTCTGACTTCTCAGCGGAAATTACCGCACAAGCAGCCGTAAACGATTTATTTGTCGACGTCATGCCTACGACCTGAACAAATGGCAGGTTGTACATGTTCGTTTTGTAGGTGGCGTCAATCATTAGCACATGCGGGAAGGCACACCACATAGTGAATGATCTTTTGTGAACAAAGAAGACATCTTCAACTTCGTTCGATATCTCATTCGTGCGCATGTAATAAGTGTAATCTTTTTCGAGAAGAATGTTTTCAAGTTTTTGCATCGGAGACTTACCGACATTTTTTTCGGCGTTGATCTTCTTAACAGCGTTGTGTATATCTTTCGGAATAAGCTTTCTAGCCGGATTGTTTTTTGTCAGCGTTCGCCAGATACTTTGGTTGGGAATGTCTTGCTCTGCCAGCTCCTTAACCAGTTTTTTATCCTCCGAAGAAAGCATTCTCGCATACGCGTGACCCTCTAAGTTTTCAATAGGAGTGTGGTTATGCTTCGCCTTCGTCACCTCGATCCTCCAAACACTTTCGAATGATTCTGAAAACCCGATCATCTCGAACGGGCAGCCTATTTTCTTGCTACCCGTTTTCCTCTGTGTAGCTATACTCTTATGCTCCCCACCAAAAGTACATTGAAACCAAATCTTGTAATTCTCTCCTCTTTTATTCGACCTCTTAATCACAATGAGGTAACCATTGTCTTTTGCCGTGTCTTGTACCCAACGCACCAACTCTTTACGTGACGAAAAGGTCTGCGTTGTATCAAACGAAAATGTAACCGGGTAACAGCCTTCCTCGTCAACAGACACATCCCCCGGCTCACCTTCGTCACCGAGGTCCGAATATACTTGATGTTCAAAGCTCGGTTGACAACCGTAACTGTGGTTTGGATAACACTCCGGCTGTACAAAGCTGTGCTCGCCACCGTAACCGAAATTTGAATAACCTTGTAAGCTCTGTTGACAACCGTAACTGTCGTTTGGATAACACTCCTGCTGTACAAAGCTGTACTCGCCACCGTAACCGAAATTCGAATAACCTTGTTGTGCGTAAGGGTCCTCCACAGGGGTATTCAAATCCAGCGTCACCGTGTTATCACGATAACGAATGCCAAATACAACCTCTGCCTCCCTCAAGTTGGACGAGACCGGTTTCTCATACGAGTTAGAAATAGCGGTCCCCTCGTAAGAATCAGGAACAACTGACTCGTCAGAATATTGACCGAAAAGATAGTTGCTTAACCACGACATCGTTTTTTCAACACACATAACTAATACAGCAAAGAAATCAACAAACAACAAAACACTCGAATACCCTCGAATGCTAAATGTTCTGTCTGTGCAGGTTTAAATAATGAAAATTTGGGGTCGAAGCGCCACGCTTTGGCCATAGCGCGGCGCTTAGGGTTCACGGGACACTGCAACCTCGTATCACCTTTTTGTCTCTGCAACATCGTATCACTTTATGTCAGTCAAATCAACTTTTGTCAAGCAAAGCGCCGCGCTTTGGGATGTGAAAATAATTTTCTCCGTGTGTGATTAGCATGACCCTTTTTTTAAGCTATTGTTCTATCGTTTGTTGCTTTGAGAATTGTGCAACAAAATCAAAAATTCAATTGAAGGTTGGTGATTCAAAGTTCCAAAAAATCAAAATCGGTGATCATGATTCTTGTTGGAAAACTCACTTTTTTTTAACAATTACAAAATCAAAATTGAATTACATCTTTAAATCTTCATCATATTTGTTCGTCATCTTCATCTTGTTCAACCGGTTCACCAAGAACTCACATACTGTGTATGTGAGAATGTAGAAAATTTTGAAAGCAAGTTCGACTGTGTGCCAGATTGAACGAAAGTTCTATTGTCACCTGATCTTGAATAGTGTCGCGGCGGAACTTGTAATATCTCTGGATATCCGAAGATTATTTGTTTTGTTCGATGGAGATAAGTTGTTGATCGCGATAATCTTTGATTTTCCGGAAATTCAAAGAGATTGCAGGTTCAATGGTCTTTGTTATCTAACCGGTGCTTGAAAGATTTGTGGGTGACAAGAATTTGTGATAGTCGGCGATGTGATAAACGATCGGATGTGAGATGTGAAGACCTGTTGGTTGCGATGGAGAGTTGAAATGGATTCGAACAACAGTGATGTTGAGTTTGACCGGCGATTTGGAGTGACAAGTGAGCGACGACTGGTGTACCATTTTTAGGGTTTGCTTTGTGTTTGGGAAGAAGATGATTCGTGGTGTTATATAATTTGGGGAAAATGGAGAGGGTAAGGGAAAAGACGAATTTACTCTCATGTGACATGCACATGGTATTATTTAACAGTTGAAATTAACTGGGTTAGGGCCAAAGGACAAATCGTTGAAAATTTTAAAACATTAAGTACAAAATTCATCAATTTTAAAAGCAAAGGACACCGCCTGCAAATTGATATAAAGATAAAGGACAAAACTTGTAATTCACTCTTTTTGTTAATATATATTTTGCTCTTAATATATATATGAGTTAATAGCCAAAATGGTCCCTGAGGTTTGCTCATTTTTGCCACTTTAGTCCAAAATCCAAAATTTTTACATTTGGGTCCCTGAGGTTTGCATTTTGTTGCCATTTTAGTCCAAATTTCAAAAACCCCATTTTTTTAATGTTGCAACTAGTCTATTTTGTCCTTTTGTGCAGGGGTATTTTGGTCATTATTAAACAAAATATAAAACCCACCCCAACCCAACCCTACCCCTGACTCTCTCTATCTCCTCCCCCTTCTGTCTCTCTCTCTCTCTCTTCCCTCCTCTTTCTCTCTGCCGGACGCTCAGGCCAAGTTCCAGACGCCATCTTCTACTACGACGGGTCAAAATCTCAGACGCCATCTTCTACTACGACGAGGACGCACAGGCCAAGTTCCAACAAGAGAAACCATGGCTCAACAACCCTCACTACTTCAAACGGGTCAAAATCTCAGCCCTAGCTTTACTCAAGATGGTGGTTCATGCTCGCTCCGATGGAACCATCGAAGTCATGGGCCTTATGCAGGGGAAGACTGATGGCTCCGGTGGAACCATCGAAGTCAATAACTGAAGTGGGTATTACTTACAATCGCAGAGGGATTAAATTTCCATGGACAAAATGGGTGTAGTTTGACGAAGACGCCGCACCACCGCTAACACCGCCGCTGCTGGAAGCAGAGGTGGTGGTGGTGTGGTTTGGCGGATCTGGTAGTGGTGATGGTATACGTTCGCTGAATTCGATGATGGTGGGTTTGTGGTGGCGGTGGCTGTCACGGAGGTAGCAGGGGTGGGGGTTTGGTTGATTGGATTTGGGGATGATTTAACATGTTCATGATTAAGATAAGTCGACGACGGAAAGCCTCCTCATCGCCGGTGACATTTCCTCTCTCCGACGACCTCTCGTCTCTCTGCAATCTGACCGGTAACCTCTCCTCTCTCAAAGATTCATTGTGTTTGTACTGATTGAAAAAAAATGAATGGGGATATTGATGGGAGTTAATGGAATTGGGTTTTATAGGGATGATTGTGAAGATGAAGTGGCGGTGGTTCTGGGAAAGTAGAGTGGTCGGAGATCCTCTGTGTTTCACCGTCTTCATCATCGGCATCATCCTCATCACCTCTGAAGTGTGGATGGCGGCAGATCTATGTAGAGAGAGAGAGAGAACTGAGAGAGAGTGTGTATCTGCCATTTTGGTCCGTCTTCATCATCTGCATCTTGTGTTTCACCCTCTTGCTTTATCATATTGATTAATAATTAGTTATAATAAAAGTATAATGACCAAAATGCCCCTGAGGAAAAGGACAAAAACCAGGGTTTTTTTTAGAAATCTGACCTGATTTGAAATTTGGACTAAAATGGCAACAAAATGCAAACCTCAGGGACCCAGATGTAAAAATTTTGGATTTTGGACTAAAGTGGAAAAAGTGAGCAAACCTCAGGGACCATTTTGGCTATTAACACTATATATATATATATAGGGAGAAGATCATGCGAGAACCACCTCTTATTGTGAGAACCGCGAGAACCAATGTGAACACACCAAAAATGCCTAAAAATAGCTAAAAATCACACAAAATTTTTTTTTTTGAATTTTTTTAATATTTTTTATAAAAAAATCGCTACTTTTCAAAGCCAAAAAAAAAAAATTTTTTTTTTGCTTCGAAAAGTAGTGATTTTAACATAAAAAATATTAAAAAATTCAAAAAAAAATTTTTGATTTTTTTTAGATTTTTTTTAGGTTTTTTGGGGGTTTAGTTTTTAGCATTTTAGCTTGGTGGGAGGGGGGGGTTTAGGTTTTTGGGGGGTGGGGGAGGGGGGTTAGGTTTTTTTTAGGCTTTTTTTAGCATTTAGCTTGGGGGGGTTTAGGTTTTTTGGGGGTGGGGGGTGGGGGTTAGGTTTTTTTAGGTTTTTTAACTATTTTAGGTTGTGTTCACATTGGTTCTCAAGGTTCTCACAATAAGGGTGGTTCTCACATGAGCCCCTCCCTGTATATATATATAGGAAAATTGGTTTTTAATAAACCAACCTTTGCCCCATTGGTAAATAATAATCCTACCTACAGAATTGGTAATTAATAATCCTACGTTTCAATATGTTGGTACTCAATGGACCTCCGTTAGTTTTTTAACTGAAGTTAGTTTTTAAGTTTTATTTATTACACAAACAGTCCCTGTAGTTATAATTTACTAGTTTTAAGTTTTATTTATTACACAAACAGTCCCTGTAGTTATAAAAAAAATCATAAAAATAAAGAAAAATCAAAAAAATCAAAAAAATTCCAAAAAATCATAAAAATTCTAAAAAAATCAAAAACATTCTAAAAAAACCAAAAAAATCATAAAAAATCATAAAAATTCAAAAAAAAAACTCTAAAAAATCATAAAAATTCTAAAAAACATAAAAATCCTAAAAAAAAAACAAAAAAACTCTAAAAAATCATAAATATCCTAAAAAAATCAAAAAATTTCTAAAAAATCCAAAAAATTCTAAAAAATCAAAAAAACTATAAAAAATAAAAAAAATTCAAAAAAAGCAAACGTTTCGACGAGAACCGTTTCGACGCGAACCGTTTCGACGCGAACCCGTTTCGACGCGAACCGTTTCGAACCGTACCGTTTCGACCCGGACCGTTTCGACCCGGACCTTTTCGACCCGTACCGTTTCGACGCGTACCGTTTCGACCCGAACCGTTTCGACCCGAACCGTTTCGAACCGTACCGTTTCGACCCGGACCGTTTCGACCCGTACCGTTTCGACGCGTACAGTTTCGACCCGAACCGTTTCGACCCGAACCGTTTCGACCCGGACCGTTTTGACCCATACCGTTTCGACGCGTACCGTTTTCGACCCGAACCGTTTTCGACCCGGACCGTTTTCGACCCATATTTTTTTTATTTTTATGATTTTTTTTATAACTACAGGGACTCTTTGGGTCGAAACGGTCCGGGTCGAAAACGGTCTGGGTCGAAACGGTCCGGGTCGAAAACGGTTCTGGACGAAACGGTACGCGTCGAAACGGTACGGGTCGAAACGGTACGGGTCGAAACGGTCCGGGTCGAAACGGTACGGTTCGAAACGGTTCGCGTCGAAACGTTTGCTTTTTTTGAAAATTTTTTTATTTTTTAGAGTTTTTTTTATTTTTTAGAATTTTTTGGATTTTTTTGAATTTTTTTGATTTTTTTAGGATTTTTATGATTTTTCAGAGTTTTTTTGATTTTTTTTAGGATTTTTTATGTTTTTTAGAATTTTTATGATTTTTTAGAGTTTTTTATGTTTTTGAATTTTTATGATTTTTTATGATTTTTTTGATTTTTTGATTTTTTTAGAATTTTTATGATTTTTTAGAATTTTTTTGATTTTTTTGATTTTTATGATTTTTTTATAACTACAGGGACTGTTTGTGTAATAAATAAAACTTAAAACTAGTAAATTATAACTACAAGGACTGTTTGTGTAATAAATAAAACTTAAAAACTAACTTCAGTTAAAAAAAAACTAACGGAGGTCCATTGAGTACCAATATATTGAAACGTAGGATTATTAATTACCAATTCTGTAGGTAGGATTATTATTTACCAATGGGGCAAATGTTGGTTTTTTAAAAACCAATTTTCCTATATATATATATATATATATATATATATATATATATATATTCCATATATAGTCCAATGTCCAAATGTCCATAATTTTTTGTAAGGAAATATATATAAATATATATTTTGTATTTTTGTCTACACACCTATTCTTTGGGTAAGTATATGTATTTTTATACTTAATTATTTTCCAATGTATTTTGTGTGTATTTTACAAGGTTGGAGAACTTGCTAGTCGCTAGTCGGCCGGTGAGGTAGGGACTAGCGACTACTCGGGATTACTCGAGATTAATTGGGATTAATCGGATCGGGTTTTTTATATGTATTTTTTAGTTTTATGTATACATATACACATTTTTGTAGGTAAATATTTTAAATAGCTAAGTTTTAACTTTTAGTCAACTCATTTTTTTAAGTATACAAGATTAATTCTTAGAAATCACATTCTTAGGTTGGAAATTGGCTGGAATTTAGAAGTTTTGGCCGGAATATACAGGTTTTTTGACAAAATCTGGCCGGAATTGCCGATTTTTTGCTGGCCGACTAGGTTTGACTAGGCCCGACTAGGTCTGACTAGGCCTGACAAGGCCGACTAGGCCCGACTAGCAATTAATGGACTGATTAACGAAAAATTTCTCAGTTACTGGCTGACTAGCGAATTTTACAACACTGGTATTTTATATTTGTATTCCTTGTGTGTATTTGGTAACTTCTGAACCCTACATGTATACTAATACATAATACACATAGGTAGTGTTTGGTATGGAGGAATGAGAGGTGGAATGGAATGAGTGATTACGAGTGAATGAAGAAAAGAGTGTTTAGTTGGTCAATGGAATGGAATCACTCATTCCAAAAGGCATTCCATTCCCTCAAAATCATTCCTTCCACCCCTC
>JARYGA010026572.1:0-42187 GCA_030545235.1 Helianthus tuberosus
CTGTCCTTCACTTTCACCAGGGGTTGTCACGTGGGCAGTACATATTGGTCAGACTTTTTGTAACGGCTGCCACCTCAGCATTCACTTTCTTCCCTATAAAATCCCCCACTCACCACCAAAACAGGGTTTTACTGTCGAATTGAATTCTTAAAAATTCTCTTCTCAAAGCAGTTTTTCTTCTCATCTCTCACAAATTTCTTCGATCATTCATCTTCAAAATGACAAAATCGAAGTCATCTTCAAAACCCTCCTCTAAATCATCTTCGAAAACAGCCTCTCAAAAGGCAATCTCCACTGAAATTCCACATAAACCATCTCACAATCTCTTGGGTCTTCTCACAAAACCAGGAACCACAAATGTTTTCAATTCCATCATTGATATCATGGCAAAATCAAAGTACAAAACTTTGTTCATCGCCGATGCACCAATCTATTTGGCGACCCAAAGGGAGTTCTGGAAGAATGCAACCCTTGAAAAACAAGGAGACACTGCAACCACCATAAACTCTTCTATAAAGGGTAAAACTGTCCAAATCACGCCTCAATCTATTTCAGAGGTCTTTCAACTCGATGATCAAGAAGGTAAAATATCTTTCACTAAAAACGAGTTGCAAACTGACTTCATTGAGAGAGGGTATGAAGCCACAATGATGAAGAAAATTACCTTAGAAAAAGGTTATTTTCCTTCTGCAACCAGATTTTTATTTCATACCCTCCTACTTTGTGTTTCAAATAAAACCACTTCTTTCAATGAAATCCCTTTAAAGATTCAAAATCTGGGATATGCTATTCTTCAAGGAGAAAATTTTAACTATTCTCGGGAAATTTTTAAAGATTTGGTTAATAATGTTGAAACAAAATCATTCTTACTGTTTCCAAGGTTTTTAAGTTACTATTTTTCAAAGAAATTCAGTAAGGATGATTTAGCTGTAATAAACCAAGGTGATTCTACTCAAATAAACAGTTTAACAACTGAAACTTTTTCAAGAATGTTAGCACCTTGCAAAACACAAGCAGAGGTGCCTGAGCAGATTTTAGCAGTTACAACTGCTCCTCAGGTATCTGCTGCTGAGCCCACTGCTCAAGGTGATCAAAGCAGCAGTACAACTGTTTTGAAACCCACACCTAAAATTACCAAAAAGCCAACAAAAAGAAAAACACAAAAACCCCCCAAAACCATCAAAAAGGCATCTCTAGAGGATGAGATACCAGAGCTCCTGCCAGTGACAACACAAAAGTCACAAGAAACCACTGCTGCTACTTCCTCACAGCAGTTGGTACAAATATCTCAACCCATAACCGAAACTCCTCCTGCTTCTTCACAAAAAGAACAGGTTGTACAAATAGGGTCTCCACATCATGATGCTCTGGAAACACTCGTTTCTATCATCCACAGCTCAATACCCGGGGCAAATCCACTTTCTACACCACCCTTCACATCCACAATTCCCCCACCAACTAAACTGCTGTTGGATGCAATTGATTTGAACCAGGCATTAACCAGTCCTTCTCAATAACCTATCAATGAGAATATGCCTCAACCACTGACTGGGTCTGCTGTATCAATCTTTGCTAACCCACCAACACAACCTGAGGAGGTTAGACCCCTTGAGTTACAAGTAACTCTTGGTGGTAATCCAAGTGAAGCAGCCACTACAATTGTTACACCCACTGGGTTACATTTGGACAATGGTTACATTAATAAGACTTCCTTGGAGGCAATTCCTTTTATAGCACCTCTGCCAACCACCAGTGGATTTATCTATCCTACTGGCAACATCAAAAGGTTGTCAAGTGTTGAAGGAAGAAGACCCCAGTACCAAGAAAAAGGGGCATCAGTGGTTAATGTTTGGAGTATACTCCCTACATCTACCACTGCTAGTGGGAAATCAGATGATCCCATTAAATTGGGTGATGATTTAAAGTACCAGAAATTGAAGGATCGCATTGAAAAACTTGATAACTCTGTTGCAGAACTCAAAGATATGCTACAACAGGTGTTACAAGTACAAAAGGTACAATCAACTGCTATTCCACCTCAAGCACCTGCTCCACAAAGGGCACCTGCTACAAATGAGCTTTGGAACTTGTTTCAACCTTTTCTCCATCAACAAGCACAATTAGCAGATCAGCAACATGAGAAACATGTCCAACAGCTGAGAAATGCAATGGAGTCAAGGTTCAAAAACGCTCAGGCTGATTTAAAGGCTCTCAAAACTCAGATCCTGCAAACCACTGGCACTGCTCCTCCAACAGTACTTTTCATTGATCAACTCCCAGAAGATAATGCCAAAAAGGGGGAGAAAATTCAGGAGTGGAAGAAGAAAGGAATAGATGATGGTCTATACATTGAACCTGAAAAGGATGCTATGACCAGAAAAATTCCTGTGCCAGATGGTAGTAAGAAGGTTGATGCTACTCAAGAAGCACTTGATGAAGGAGTAGCAAGTGTAAAAAGAGATAGAATGGCAAAGGATGTTTCAAGGTGGAATGAGGAGAAAAGAGCTTTCATGGAGCTGTATGAGCAGGGTTGTTCTGGTTCTAAAGATTCTAAAAATCCGAAGACAAAAAGAAAACCTAAGTCCATCCCATCCAGATTTCCAAAGCCTCCAAAACCACCATCCAAAAGTCATCAGCATAAAACCTCCACTCAAACAGCTGTTGTAACTCCTGCTGTATCAACTACTGCTGGTACTTCAGTGGTTTCAACAGTTGTTCCCACTTCAACACACACTACTTCAACACACACCACAATTACTACATTACGATTACCACTGTCACCATCAAAAACCATTTCACCACCACTTTCACCTGCTGACAAAAAGCAGAAGACAACAGATGTTATAACATCTGTTGTAATGATAACAGTGGTTGAAACACCAGTTGTTTCAACAACTGTTAGTCAATCACAAACCACTGCCATACAATCTACTACCACTGATCCACCCAAAACATCATCAGTCTCTCCTAAACCAAAAAGGAGAAGGCTAATTTTAAAAGATGATGACACATCTCCATCACCAACGTCTTCAAAATCCCTATCACTTGTCATTATTCCAAAACCCATACCTCTCTCTTCAGCTCAAATTGTAAAACCACTACCTCATGCTTCTTAAGTTGTCTAGATGCATATGCTATAACCTTTTGACGTTGCATCAACACACATCCATAACCTAAGTTAGAGGCGTCACAGTAGACTACAAAGTCTTCAGTTCCTTTTGGTAACTCTAGTATGGGTGCGTTAGTAATCTTTGCTTAAGAATTCTAAAGGCTTCTTCTTGTTTTGGTCCCCACTCAAACTTAATAGATTTACAGGTTAGCTTAGTTAAGGGAATGGCTATTCTAGAAAAATCTCGAATAAATCTTCTATAATAACCGACCAATCCTAGGAAACTTCTAACCTCGGTTGGTGACTCGGGGGTTTTCCATTTGGTAATTGCCTCAATCTTTGTGGGATCCACATGGATTCCTTCATGGTTGACTAAATGTCCAAGAAACTGCACTTCTTCTAACCAAAACTCGCACTTCGAAAACTTTGCATAAAGCTTTTCTTTTCTCAGCAAATTTAAAAGTGCATGCAGATGCGCTGCATGTTCCTCTTCACTCTTAGAGTAAATGAGAATATCATCTATAAAGACAATTATGAATTTATCCAAATATGGCTTATATATTCGGTTCATCATGTCCATAAATGCGGCTGGGGCATTGGTTAAACCAAATGGCATGACAGTAAATTCATAATGGCCATACCTTGTTCTGAAAGCGGTCTTAGGAATGTCCTCTTCCTGTACCTTTAGTTGATGATATCCTGAGCATAAATCGATCTTAGAGAAAAATCGAGCTCCTTTCAATTGATCAAACAGATCATCGATTATTGGTAATGGATATCGATTCTTAATCGTGACTTTATTTAATTCACGGTAATCAATGCACATACACATTGACCCGTCTTTCTTTTTTACGAATAAGATCGGTGCTCCCCATGGCGATGAATTTGGCTGTATGAATCCTTTTTCTAACAGTTCGTTTAACTGCTTCTTCAGTTCTTGCATTTCTGCTGGTTATAAACGGTAAGGTGCTTTGGCAATTGGTGCTGTTCCTGGTATCAGATGAATTCTGAATTCAACTTCCCTGTCTGATGGTAGTCCTGGTAATTCTTCTGGAAACACATCTGGAAACTGAGATACTACTGGAATATCTTTCAGTTCTTTTCCTTTAGTGTTAATGATTATGGAAATCAAATACACTAATGATCCTTTTCTTACATAACTGGCTGTTTTCATTATAAAGATGAATTTTGTGGATCTAGATGGTTTATCTCCTTTAATTGTGATCTTTGCACCCTTTGGTGAATTTACTTGGATTGACTTTTGATCACATAGAATACTGGCTTTATTGGTTATTAACCAATCCATTCCTAATACAACATCAAATCCTGCCAGATTCATTGGATAAAGGTTTGCAATAAACTTTTGATTTAAAAATTCTATTCTTGCTCCCTGCAAGATTTCGGTAATCCTAATGGTTTCCCCATTTGCTGTCTCTACTAGACATTCTTGTGGGAGTTTAGTTAATGGTTGATTGAGAGATTTGCAAAATGAAGTATTAATAAAACTTTGGTTTGCACCAGAGTCAAATAATACTTTAGCAAAGACATCATTAACTAAAAACGTACCGCCGATCATATCCGGGATTATCTTTGCTTCTTCTGCAGTCAGAACAAATGCTCTAGCATTTATAGTGTTCTTGTTGTTCATGGCTAGAGCTAGTTTCAGACAATGTGGCTTGATGTTACCTTTTTTCTCCACAGTTGAAGCATACTCCATTGCTAGGTTTCTTCCTGCAGTCTTATTCCTTGTGTCATGGTATCTTGCAGAAGTTGCAGTAGATGGAGCATCTTCCTGAATGCTTTTTCTTGCAGGCCTTACAATAAGGTGCAGAGGTAGAACCTACGTTTTTCCCATGATTGGAATTTCCATAGCGAAATTCTTGAGTAAGCCTTTGAGCTAGGTTCCTCCTCTGGTCCTCTTCTCGCGTACGCACTAACTCATCAATCAAGGTGTTTGCTAGTTCTACCGCTTCTTCTATAGTTTGAGGTCTAGCCGCCTTGACTACATGCCTAATATCACTGATTAATCCCCATATGTAGCGGGAGATTAATGCAGGTTCTGGTGATGCAAGGGTCGGCACTATCCTAGCATATTCGAAGAATAGCGTAGTGTAACCCTTACTATCCACTCCAGTCATTCTAAGGTTTAGGAACTTATTTGATATCTGTTCCTTTTCATTGAATTTCCTTTCCACCATGTTTTTAAATTCCTCCCATTCCATATTGTAGATTCAATCACTTCCACTAGACTGGAGGATAGTGTTCCACCATTCTAAGGCTGGGTTTTTAAACAGATTGGAAGCAAACATTATCTTATCCTCTTCCGCGCACTTGCTTATTTTTAAGACTGCCTCAGTCTTTTCTATCCAGCGTAGAGCTGCAACGGCCCCTTCATTGCCCGAGAATTCCATTGGTTTACAAGACCAGAATTCTTTATAAGAACAACCATAAGACATGGTTCTTCTTCTTTTGGGAATGGGCACTTGAAGTATTGGTCCATTGTTTACGCTATGTTCAGGTTCAGTAGGTCGTTTACTGCCATTGTTTCTTTTATTATCCGCTTCCTTAACCGTTTTGATGATATAAGGCATTGCGTCTATAATTCTTTGTGCCACTATGTGTTGGATGGCATTGTTATCCACTTGATTTCCATTATTATTGTTATTCTGGTTTTCCTGGTTCACTTCGTTGTCCATCTGAATTTTAAACATTTGTCACATATTAATGTTACAAAATAATATTTAATGCAAACAATCACACAACAGGCATATTGATCAAAATCGTCGAACATTGCGACTTTTTACTCTATTTTATATTATGCATCCATATATATATTACAAATACAACTGGAATTGAAATTACAATACTATTATGTATCCATAGTTATTTATCTATTATTATTACTACATATTATTATTTTATATTATATATATATATATATATATATTTAAACATACACACATATTATATATTATTATTTTATTATTATTATTACTATTACTGGTATGGGTTCATCCAGAACTCCATATTACGCTCGTCATACTTCCAGACGAGTCGTTCTCCTATATGCCTCATCCTCTCACTCCCTTCTAAAATCTCCTCACCAAAGGTTCGGAGCTCTTGCACATTTTCAGCGATCATGGGTGGTGCAGGGGCTGGTACTGGGTTTGGGAACTGGGGTATGGGTTCTTGGTAAGGGTAAGGGTTTTCTAGGATTTCCCTGATGTATTGGTCATTATCATAGTAGGGATCTAGAGGGTCCAGGTCTGGGTAAGCTGCTAGGTTTGGCATGGGTTCGTCTTCTGGTATTGGGTAGCGTTGTTGGTAATCCCTATGGTCGTCAAACCACGGGTCGTAGTCTGGGTCTGAGGGATGGGGTGCTGGTACTCTAGGTATCTCAGCTGGGTCAATGTCAGGCATTGGGATTTGGTTTTCTGGGTTGGCTTCAATTTCCATTGGTTGTGTGGGAAACAGTGGTAATGGCTGGGGTGCTATGAGTTGCTCTAGATTAGGGTTTGCAGCCGTAGTTGCTAGGATATGAAAATTTGCTAGACTCCTATTGAGCATATCCTAAGTGTGGGCATCTGTTTCTCTCTTAGCGGCTGCTAAAGCTCGCTGCTGTTGTAACTTTTTCATCCTTTTTCTACGTTTATGCGCTCATCTGCTGAACCATCCTCTCTTCTTGGGAGGGAATGGCTCTTCAGATTGGGCCTTGAACACGAATATCCCATCTTCGTTGTCAGCCGAATACCCTGAGAGGGTAGGCTGTGAAGAGGTGCCTTCGTCCCTAGGTGAACTGGACAACTGACGGTAAGCGTCTGAAGGTCCTTGGTCGCTCATACTGTAAACTAACAAATTGTCAAATAACACACAACAATAATATACAGATATGCATGTAGTTCCGTAATAATTTCCTAACATTTGAATAATATTTTGGTGTCAGCAGAACACTTCAGTGGCTGAATCAGTGGATTAGCTCTGATACCACCTTCTGTCGGAACCCCCGTCCCCTAATTACCCAGTAACGGGCGGCCACAGCCATTTTCAGTGGTATCGGTGATTATCAATTTGGCAGCGGAATTTTTCATCAGGACCGTAGTTAGGAAATATTTTATCAGAGTAAAATACCACACTTTTATAATATTAAACACATGGGAAAATCCCAAGTTTTCAGTACACACATTTTTATAGGGATAAACCCTATTTTATTGAAATAAAAACGTCTCTTTATTTAGGTAACTTTTATAACCACTTTTCCAAGCCTTTAGTGCTGTCCAGCTGGCTTCTATTTGGCTTTCACATTTTGTTACCTGAAACGCGTTTAAAAACATTTTGTCAGTGGGAAATACTTGTGAGTGAATCCCAGTTTAATCAAGACAGGTAAAACCGTTTTACAGTATTGAGGGCGGTCGCACAATTACATTTGTTTATTTTCTACTTTAATTACCACCCACGGTACTGTCAACCCGACTTGTGGTCATGTTACTACTCACAGTGTGGTAACAAATTTTGTATACAAAACCCAAACATACCGACGATAATTGTAGAATACAAATACTCAATCATTGTTTAATATAATGTAATACATTTGAGGTTTTGTAAAAACAGTTTGCAAAAAGGAGGATTACTCACGTCGCTACTTTATACTTTTCTTTGTGGATTCTTGGTTATAATCTATTAATTACACAATGCACACGTGTTAGTATAATAACTCATTATTTACATTAGTAATACCCTCCCCGAGACAAAATTCCAACGACTACGTCGGGCAGAACCTCGACAGTCGTTACGGGACCCTAGATCAATTGGGCAGCGTATCTAATGTCACACCCCGACCGCGTAGAACAACGAAACCGCGGCGGAAACGTCGGGGAGTAGAGCGACAGAATTATTGTTTCACAACCATGGATTCAAAAGTTTCGTTTTATTGAATTATTTAATATTTAACATTGTCTTAAAGTTAAAATGAACAAGTTCACATCTCGACTATCATCGTTATTAAGTCACTAAGGCCTCGTCCAGTCCTAAGTGAGCATGCATCCTACTCTCAATCAACATCATTCAATACCACCTGAAACATATGTGAAAATAAATGTAAGGACCTGCACAAATGTCCCAAAACGACCCATAAGTGAAAACCTGGACCCCTGAAACCCCAATATGCAGGAAAAATCAAGAAAATGTGAAATTTGGTTTTCATGCGGGCCGCGTAAGACACAAGGGTTGTCTACGCGGGCCGCGACAACTCAACAAATCTCCGGATAAGCGAACAGGCCACGTGTCGCACGCGTGGCAGACCTAGGTGTGACACGCTAGCCCTAGCCCTAGTCTACGACTAGGTGGCCCTCGTGGGCCGCGTAAGTTTAAGAAAGGGTTTAGGCGGGCCGCGTAAACCCCATTTTTCATCTATAAAAGGGTTGGACAAGGGCAG
Organism: Helianthus tuberosus; assembly: GCA_030545235.1. Lineage (NCBI taxonomy): Eukaryota > Viridiplantae > Streptophyta > Magnoliopsida > Asterales > Asteraceae > Helianthus > Helianthus tuberosus. The sequence continues at coordinate 8,541 of JARYGA010026572.1, forward strand.
TTCATCTGTGCTCGAGAAATCAATCAAAAACGAAGTTCCACTGCTCAAAATCATAAATTCCATTAGGGAGACGCTGCTACGATACAGGGTATTAACTCGATCGCTGCTACGATTCAATTTCCGATCGATTTAAACCAATCCGATGGATGTTTAAGTGCTGCCCACATTAGGGCTATACTTTGTCATTCGTCGTGAATTCGATGGATGTTTAAGTATTGCACTTTGTCATTCGTTGTGAGGGTTTTAATCTTGTGAGTTATCGTAAATGTTGTATTAGTTACTGACCTAGTTCGTGTGCATTGTTGTTTAAATTAGGTTACAAGGCTTATCAGTAGGCTAAACTCTGCCCGTTTAAATCTGCAATGTGAGTCATTCTCTTTTTATCAAAGTTGTTTTACAATACTCCAAATTATTTTCAAATGTTATAATTACAGGGATTAAGTCGTGGTTATCTTGAATTACTGGCTAGTGGGGTATTGTGCACATTACTAATTTCTCACGGTTAGGTTCATCAACCTAACAGTGATAATCATCACTACTTGGGTGAAAGGACCCAATAGTGGCATGACCATCGTCACCAGGAGGTGACACGACGCCAGATAAAAATAAGATAGAAGCCATTGTAATCGCTCTTATGCTGTAATTTATAACTACGTGTCATTTTATCAAGTTTGAATAACTCGCCAGTATTTCCCTGCTGAGAAAATATTTTTAAAACATGTTTCAGGCGACCTGCTGTGAATCAAGGAAAACGTGCTACGGAGCACTAACAAGCCTGAAGTGGTGGCTCAATTAAATAAATAAACATGTTTTGTAAACCAGGGAATTTCCTAGTAAAATTCCTATATTGTAAATTACGAGGTTTATCCCAAATTATGAAATAAAATAATCAGGCATTTTCAAGTCTTAAAAGATCCTGTTTAAACTTCCGTTGTCAACTCAATTAATAAATACCATGGGTTTCTGTCCCGCGGCTCCTGGACCGGGTAAAACCGGGACGGGGGCCATGACAATAAAGTCAACAAATAAATGCCAGCGAGCACATATGTTTTGTGAGAGTATCAGATTCATGGCTCGTACACATGTTACAATAACTTGTACAACTACATGAGTTGACATTTGAAAACCTTGTTTTGTAAAACATTTGTATTGTAAAATGATTAACCAATACAAAACAGATTGGTTATAGTTTATATAACCTCGATGCCATGAATCTTAACTCAAAACACTTGTTTATGTAAACCAAATCGTTCTCGTAAAAAAACTCGTATGGTTTATATCATTTAGTAAACATCGTTGCATGACATCGTTTAAAATCGTTCGTCCAAGTGAACTAAATAACGCCACGGAATGTAATATGATGAAAGCACTTATATATAAGAAGTACCAGTGGCGTATCTACCATGCTTTTATCACATTACACCCGTCCCGTCCAAAAGCCAATTGTTTGCTCAATTCGTTTAACTTGTTCAAGTCATTCCAATCGTTTAAATCGTTCAATCGTTTCGATCGTTCAATCGTTTCGATCGTGCAATCGTTCAAATCGTTCTCGTTTTAATTGTGAAAACTACTTTTGGTCGTCTCGCTTATAACATTCAAACCTTCGCAACTCGCCCATCGTTCAACTCGTATTAACAAACCACCAAAGGGTAAGTTAACAATCATCAGGTTCAGTCGTTACCCACATAACCCCCATACATAACCATGGTGGCAGTCCGATAACGGGATTTGTCAGATCCTATGGTACCATAACCTAATACTGGTCAGCTTGATCATTGTTAATGAATGTCATTCGTTATGTAAATACGTCCAAAAAGTTCGTTCACATTATCGAAATCGTTTTGTTTAATATAAACCATAGTATTCGTTTTTGAAATCATCGTTTAAAAGCATCGAAATCGTTTAACACATATGAATCACCCCAAAACAATTGAAAACCGTAAAATAGGGGAACTATGTACTCACATTGAATTGCAAAGTATCCTTGATCTAATGAACTATCAATGCTCGGGTAAACCAAGGAATTCAAGTAGTACCTAGTAATCGGATCGCTAAGTTAATAAATCGACACCTAATCGGAAGATCGGGTAGAATGAGGTCTCGTAAACCAAATGAGTATTGGAACTCATGTGATATGGTTTAATAAAGCCTACATTCTAAATTGGAACCTATCCTAAGTGCTTACGACCCGTTACGACCCATTAAGGTAGCTTGTGCTACGTTAACGCGTCGTTCGCGCAAATGCGCGTTCGAGACGCCTAACTAATCCTATAACAAGTATTATATGCCCTAACATGTTTAAATATGTTGCATAATCAGTTTAAGTGACAAAATTTAGGTTACATATGCTTAAATTCAAATTATGCATGAAAAGGGCATTTTGGTCATTTTCCTAAGGCATATAAACTACCTATCATACAACTAATTAAACTAAGTGACCATAATGTATAACCTCAGAAGGTTATTCCCTATACAACTATGGTCACAAAATATGCTTGGTCAGATCCTAAAGATTGACCAAACAGGTTGGGTTCGAAAGTCTAAGCGGATGTCAAGACCGCTTAACTTACGACCCTAAACAAGCACTAGACTAAAAGTGACGAGTTAAACATGTTAAAACATGTTTAACTAAGCTGGAAAACAGGTTTTATATCAAAACAAAGTGTTTTGATACCTGAAAATAGCTTCGTCGCAAAATACGCATAAACACGTATTTTGACCGAAACTTTGACTCGTCACTTCGACTAATCGACGTGGTAATCAGTAGGTATAGTTACAAGGGACTATAAGCATCGTGATTACGCTCATGTTGCAAATTTCAAATGAACTTTGACTTGACCAAATCATGGTCAAAGCAGAAAGTCAAATACTGTTTGACTTTCATGCTTGAAAAGCATAAACAAGCATGAAAGAAGCTTACAAAAGGTCCAAGCTAGGAAGATTTGAACTAAAAGACTCATGTATGAAGCCTTAGCTTCAACTTAGAGCAGATTTAGATCAAATGTGTGAGGAATGAATGAGAAACCCAAGTCTATTTATAGTAAGTTTGGATTAACAAGATCATTCCAAGTGTTATGAGGATCAATCTTGGCCATACACTTATGGAACATGGTTTCTAATACAATGGGAGCACAAAACCAGTCCACTGTATCCAAAATCTGGGGTTAAAAACCATTAGAACAGGCTGTAAGGCCAGATTCAATGTTTCTGCAAATATGATGTGCTGGAGAGAGCTTACGGACCGTAAGGTCCTAAGCATACGGTCCGTAAGGACCTTGCAGACCAGCAACTTTCATAAATTGACAGTTTAGCTCCTGCAACTTGTTTTGTCATGTTTTGGAACTTCTAACACCCGTCAAGCCCATGAAATATGCTTGAAAACATCTCGGGTGTCGGTTAGTTTGGCCGTACGGTTGCGGTTTTCGGTTAATTACGACGGAATCGTAACGAACGCGTAAACGACTCAAATTGTGCGATGAATGAAATTTTTGCATTCCAATCACTAAAATAAAATATTTTAATTATTACAAAATTTTTGGATGTCCGGATATGTTCAGAACGTAAGATATGCGCGTAAATGCAAACTTATTCACTTTTTGACGCTTTTAGTCCCTATTGATCAAATAAGCATATTTTCGCATACCGAACCCCTCAAAGCCTATTTCTAAGCTATGTAAAGGATATTTAGGGTATGTTTAGCTTATGATCAAGTTCCGGAATGTTCGTTACAGTACGAATCGGCATACTTTCGCAGTTTATCGCAAATAGTCCCTACGATCGAATAAACTTGTTTTCGCACACCAAACCCTACAAAACTTATTTCTAAGTTATGTAAAGGTTATTTAAGGTATGTTAAGCCTATTTCACTATTCCGGAGTGTTTGTCACGTTAAACTGATTACGTCTATGCATCAGTTTGTGTATAACTTTCCAGAAAGCGATTTAGAGCTTGAAATCGAACTAGAATCAAATCGTAAAATCGTCAAACAAAAAATACACAAATATTAACACCAAAACACATCGTTTTATTGATAAATTGATATTTTTTTACATCGTACATCGTTTATAGAGCACAGTTGTCACATCTAATACGTAGCCGAGGGTTATGATAATGAGGCAGAACTTCGTTATTTAGGGGGGTATAACGCCCGGGTATAGCTTATACTATTCAGAAATTGAGAGAGAAAGTTGTGTGTGAGCTTCGGAAAGTGAAAGCCGATGCCCCCAATATATAGGGCCTGATTTGGTCTTTCTCGCGGCCCGCGTAGGAACACAAGGGGGCCTTCGCGCCCTGCGACATAGGGTACGTAGGGCCTAGCTTGGTTGACTCAGACCACTAGCCTTCACATGCGTTGTGCCACGTGGCACCTTAGGGTGCGCCCTGGTGGTTGATCTGTCGCGCCCCGCGTAGCCAGAAGACATAGTCTTCGTGGCCCGCGAGTGACACTAAATTCTTATTTTTATTTTATTTTTAGTTATATACAGGTATTTAGGGCCAATTATCGTATACGTGGTGTATTTTAAGACGTATAGGGACATTCTAAATCTATTAAGGGTGTCGAAAATAATTTTGGAGGGTTGTTATACCATTAAATACAAAACGCCAAAAATTAGTGATAAAACGCGTTGAAGATTACAAGAAGAGGAAACAACACAGTAACTGAAATTCAGTTATTAACATTTATTAGAAGAAATTCCCTCCTAAATTACGCGCTATAAACATCATTATATAAACGAAGTTAAACATCGCTTCCATAATCATTTCAATCTATCATTCTGTAAAAAAAATTTCTTTTACCAAAAACGGCAAGTTTAACCAAAACACCAAAAATGGCAACCATTGTTTGGTGGAGATACACTCTGGCAATCAGGTGATTCGTCCTACATTTTGACAACAGAAGGAGGGTGTATGTTAGGACGATCAAGGAAATTTTGAAGATGGAAGAAGAGGTACAGATGGGTATCCGATCCCTTGGCATCGCTCTGGATAACGAATGCCATGAAACACATAAGCTTATGAAAACATTAACAAGGAAATTTGGACCAATCAAAGCAGATGGAAAGCCGGACCCTGTCATGACATCATGGCATTTTGATGATGAAACAGACATGGTGACCGTTATATACGACAACGGAGAGCAGAAAGACTACCTGCTTGAAAACATCATGACAAAGCAGGGGCTTGGATTCATAGAAGAATTGCACAACACCACTTGTTTGAACACAGACATGGACTCAAAAAAGGGGTTAATGCAAGACATGTTCAAATGGAGGCTTCAGAATCTTCAGGAATAAGAAGCCGATAAAAGTGAAGGTGATGACATGGATGAAGGTCTAGATGAAGACGTCGAGTAAGAAGACGACGGAAGTGACGGATACTTCTCGGATAAAGTACCTTCTGAAGAAGAGTTTTAATTTTTTTTCTTCTGTGTAATCTTCTATTTTTTTCCATAAGATGATTAAAAGATATATTTCTCTATTTAGTTGCAAAACACCAAAAAATACTACAAAAAGTTAATGCTTAGAAAACGCCAAAAATAATATAAAATATTTATCCAGCTTAATATTTTCTCCGTTTTATGTTTTGTAATCTTGGTCTGCATAACGCCATTTAAAAAAAACGCCAAACTTGGAAGATGGGACGTCTATCACCCTATAACTGATAAAGTTGAACAAAACAGTAAATACACACAGTAACTGAAAAGACGGTTACTTTATTACTATCATTTATTATAATAAAAATTCCGCCTAAACTACGCGCCAAAAAACTCCTATAAGAGAGGGGTCTATACATAATGAATTGATCAGACTCAGAAAACACAAACGCCATGTTCTCTAGAAACCACTCATTTTAAAACACTAAAAATTTGGTTAAAAAACCACAGATGGCAAAGCTTTCACTGAATGGATTCTTCTCTGAGGTGGTTATCTCTATAATCTTTTGTTGAATGAGATGGACAAATATTCAAGAAAAAGAGACTGATGACAGTGATATGTAATCGTGTGAGCTTTGTTCTTGATGAATATATGCATGGCATGAAGGGATCAACACAAGTGTAAAATGCTATTTTGGACTCCATTATTATAAATAGCATTCAAGCAAGAGTTAATCTTTAATGACATGCCACCAAACAAGAATATCACACCAAAAAACAGGATGCCACTAACAAGCTTCGTCTAAAAAAGACGGTGTTTATGTAGGAAAGTTGGCATCTAGCTAAGATATTCAAAGGTTCAAAACGCCAAAACAAATTCAAGAAGAAGAGGCTGATGACAGTGAAGATTTGGATGAGAATTTAGATTACCATTTTTAATTTTTTTTCTTTTTCATTTTCTATTGTTTTGAAATATAATTATCTGGTGTTTGTTATCTAATTCTATACTAATAAAATACATTATTATATAAAACGCCAAAAACTACAAACACCAAAACACTAATAGTATGAAACTGTGAGAACGGGTGCTGGCAAAGCACCTTCTCAATGTATTAAACACCAAAAAATTTGACTAAACGCCATAAAAACATTTGGTCTTGTTGTAATCTTATGAAAATATTAATGACTCGTAGTGAATTATTATACAATGCCACAAAACGCCAAAAAAGTTGACCAGTGAAACACAATAACGCCAAAAAAAATAATCTATGTGACACAAAACAATTAATTCAACATGACAGATCTAAGAAAAAATAAAACGCCAATTAGTTAATGAAATATAATTAACGCCAAAATAACCTTAGACGCAAAAAATGAAGCAGCATGTTACGCAAAATTGGGAAATAAAAGAAGATTGAAAAGACAAAAAAAACCCCTCACGCCCTGATCATATCCCGCGCCACGTGTTGGGCCAGGATGCATTCTCACCGTTCTCACACTTTAGGGCATTTTCTCCTGATCCCTTACCCTATTAGAATATCTAATCATTGCAAGATTTCAAGTCAAACTACACTCTTTTTTAACTTCAAGCCCCTTTGCTGACTAGGCGTCATTTGTCGCTTTATGCCCAAGGGTGGGGCATTTGTTTCACTCACCACTGTTAGGGATAGAATTTTATAGTCTATGGATCATGGATCCTCAAGTGCAGCCAGGATCACGGATCCTCACTTCGGTTTGAATTAAGGATCCTCAGAAGACGTTGCAGGAATAAGGATCCAGGATCCTCATTATTATCCTTATACTAACAATTGTTTCCATTATATTTGAACTTGTTTTGCAGGAGTATTTGAGTGGGACTTGGTCTTGCCGAGATTCCAGGGGAATATGCCTTCTAATTCTGCACGTGCATGGCCTTCGTGACCGTTGTGGAGATCGTGGGAAGCTAGCACCTTTTTTGGATTGTTAGTTTGTTAGCTTATTTCTATTTTTATAAGGGGATACAAGCTTGAATAGATAGAACAATTAGCAAACACACTACTCTCGAGAACTCTCTGCAAGTTATTGGTGATTACACAATTTTTGCACACTATTGATCCTTGTACCAAGCTTGTTATCATCCCGATTTGTAAACATTGTTTGTTTAATATACTTGGTGATTGGTAGTTTCCATCACCCAAAGTTTTTTGTGCCGGAGATCATACATTGATCAAGGGCTTTTTTGTAAGGACCTGCAAAAATGTCCCAAAACGACCCGTAAATGAAAACCTGGCCCCTGAAACCCTAATGTGCAGGAAAAATCAAGAAAATGTGAAATTTGGTTTTCACGCGGGCCGCGTAAGACATAAGGGTTGTCTACGCTGGCCGCGACAACTCATCAAATCTCCGGATAAGCGAACAGGCCACGTGTCGCACACGTGGCAGACCTAGGTGTGACACGCTAGCCCTAGTCTACGAATAGGTGGCTCTCGCGGGCCGCGTAAAAGCCTGTTAAGGCTTACCCGGGCCGCGTAAAACTCAAAATCAGGCTATAAGTAGCCTGTGCATGGGGCATTCATCTGCACTCGAAATTTTCACTTCAAAACGACCAAATTTTGCAGAAAACAAGCTTTTAGGGATCACGACGCTGCTACGATACAGGGTATTAACTCGATCGCTGCTACGATTCAATGTCCGATCGATTGAAACCAATCCGATGGATGTTTAAGTGCTGCCCACATTAGGGCTATACTTTGTCATTCGTCGTGAATTCGATGGATGTTTAAGTATTGCACTTTGTCATTCGTTGTGAGGGTTTTAATCTCGTGAGTTATCGTAAATGCTGTATTAGTTACTGACCTAGTTCGTGTGCATTGTTGTTTAAATTAGGTTACAAGGCTTATCAGTAGGCTAAAACTCTGCCCGTTTAAATCTGCAATGTGAGTCATTCTCTTTTTATCAATAATGTTTTACAATACTCTAATTATTTTCAAAAGTTATAATTACAGGGATTAAGTCGTGGTTATCTTGAATCACTGGCTAGTGGGGTATTGTGCACATTACTAATTTCTCACGGTTAGGTTCATCAACCTAACAGTGATAATCATCACTACTTGGGTGAAAGGACCCAATAGTGGTATGACCATCGTCACCAGGAGGTGACACGGCGCCATATAAAAATAAGATAGAAGCCATTGTAATCGCTCTTATGCTGTAATTTATAACTACGTGTCATTTTATCAAATTTGAATGACTCACCAGTATTTACCCGCTGACAAAATATTTTTAAAACATGTTTCAGGCGACCTGCTGTAACTCAAGGATAACGTGCTACGGAGCACTAACAAGCTTGAAGTGGTTGCTCAGTTAAATAAATAAACATGTTTTGTAAACCAGGGAATTTCCTCATAAAATTCCTCTATTGTAAATTACGGGGTTTATCCCAAATTATGAAATAAAATAATCGGGCATTTTCAAGTTTTCAAAGATCCTGTTAAACTTCCGCTGTCAACTCAATTAATAAATACCACGGGTTTCTGTCCCGCGACTCCTGGACCGGGTAAAACCGGGACGGGGGCCGTGACAGAATAAGGTGGTATCAGAGCCACTGATTTAAGCCAATTAAGTATTTAGAAATACTTTATTTTTCTGATTGCCATTCTGTGATTATGTGAAAATTCAAATTACAAAATTTTAACTTAGAATTTTGTGTGTTTCTTCATATATGCTAAACAGCATGAATGAACTATCCGAAGCACTTCAAAACTTTACTATCCATACCACAGATATGGATACCACCGGTACCTTCACTGGTTACCAGGCTGATACTGTAGAACCAATGGTATTTCAAGCCCAACCTCAGGAGAAACCAAAACCGAAAAAGAAAAGAAGACTCATAGGCTGGAGGCGTGTGCGTAGGAAGAAACCAGCAACACAGAAAGTTATAAAGACCGAGGATCCGAAGGATAAAGGCAAAGGAATAGAGATTGGAGAAAGTTCAGAGCAAGCCCAGGAAATGCCACCCTGGGAAGAACTAGACCGCCAACTAGCAGATAGCGACCTCATCGGACCTGCCGATGAAAACCTCTTCGATTACCCAGTGGAAGCACAACTTCCAGTTAATCTGGAACCTGCTATCCCAGATCCTATTATCCATCCCCGACCTCTAGGAGAGTTAGAAGAATGGTGGACCACTGACTGGTAGTTTCAGAATCTCCTAAATAACCCTAACACCTTTTTCCCTCAGTTTGACCCGGAGCCTCCACTACAACCACCTATGAGCTCCGAGAACTTGGCTGAACTCCGCCACTATGGCGAGGAGCTGATAGATGCGGGAAACCAAATTAGGGATGTGGGAGAAAGAATCTCATGGAAGTACGACGAAAGAGAATGTCGTTTCTGAAGTGCCAGCTGACGGGATCATATGTGGTTGTGGGAATGCGTGTTTAATAATAATAATATAATCATAAAAATATAATTATGTGAAATAACTTAAAAATAAAACTTTTGTAAGATAACAGTGTGTACGGATGACTATTATAATATATAAAATATCGAACGTCGAAAAATCGACAATTTTGGCTATACGTGTTGACATGATTATATGCGATTGTTTTGTAGTGTTTGGTTGTTAATTATTTTATGCTAATCCCTGATATAAATTAATTACCATATGGAACACGCTGATAATGAACCAGTTAACGAAGTTAATCAATCTGAACAAAACCATGAAGATCAATTTCTGAATAGGCAAGATATAGAGAACATCGTTGCCTAGGGAATAGCAAATGCTATTCCAGCAATCCTTGCTGCTGCCCGAAATCCAGTTGAACCACAACCAATTATTCCTAGCAAACGTATTCATGAAGACAACTTCAGTAATAGCGTAAATGGAGGTGGCAACATTAATAATAATGATAATGATGGGATGCAAGCCCCATTCCTTAAAAGAATGAAAGCTGCAACGTCTGGTTGCACTTATAAGGAATTCCTTGCCTGTAAACCAGCTGAATTTGCAGGCAATGAGGGGGCGAATGCTACACTGCGTTGGTTAGAGAAAACCGAAGCAGTAATTAAAATAAGTAAATGTGCCGACGAAGACAAGGTCATGTACGCATCGCATCTTTTTAAAGAAGGGGAGCTAGAATGGTGGAATACGGTACTTCAAGCCAAAGGAAGTAATGTGGCCTATGCCATGAGTTGGGAAGAATTTAAGCGGCTAGTAGAAAGAAAATTCTGTCCCGAATATGAGAAAGAACAAATGGCGAATAAATTCTTGAACCACCGGACGGTGGATGTAGAATGTCGAGGGTATACTTCGACATTCTTCGAGTATGCGAGAGTGGTGCCAACCCTGGCTTCGCCAGAATCGGTACTTATTTCCCGCTATATTTGGGGATTGATTGGCGAGATTCGGGATATCGTCAAAGCTGCAAGACCCCGCACTATTGACGATGTTGTGGAATTATCTAACACCCTAACTGACGGGCTGGTATGCACAAGAGAAGAAAACTGGAAAAAGGAAGTAGCCCAAAAGATTACCCAAGGATTCCGTGTGGGTAACAGTAATAGTTTCAAGAAAAAGGGAACTGGGCAATCTTTCACTGTTCCATTTTGCAATACCTGTAAAAGAAAGCATTTTGGTAGATGCAAAGGGTATTGCAATTTTTGCAAAATTCCGGGGCATCAAGAGGAAGACTGCAGGAGGAAGAAATCAACAATCTGCTACAACTGTGGAGAAGCTGGACATTTTAGGCCAGACTGCCCAAAATTGGTCAAACCAGCTGATAACAAAGCCAAACCTGCAGAAGGAACTACCAAGAAAAATGCAAGAGCCTTCCAACTGACTACCCATGAAGCAGAACTAATCCCTGATGTGATAGCTGGTACGTTCCTAGTTCATGACGTCTATGCAAAAGTATTATTTGACTCTGGTGCAAACCAAAGTTTTATAAATACTTCATTCTGCCAAGCTCTTAACTTACCCTTAACCAAACTTAGGCAGATTTTTACAGTCGAAACGACAGATGGGAATTCTGTTAACATAGATAAGGTTTTGCGAGAAGGAAAAATAGAACTCTTAGGCCATAAATTTTCTGCAAAACTGTTACCTATGAATTTAGCCGGATTCGATATTGTGTTAGGAATGGATTGGTTAGTAGCCAACCATGCTCGAATTCTCTGTGATAAAAATTCCATAGAAATACATACACCCACAGGAGAAGTAGTAGTGATTACAGGAGATAAGCCACGTAAGCCAATGAAATTCATTTCAGTAATGAGATTGGCCAGTTATTCAAGAAAAAAGGAATAGTATATATGATTTCAGTAATCATTCACACTAAGGGTGAGGAACTTAAGGAAATTCCAATAGTATCAGAATACCCAGATGTATTTCCAGAAGAACTACCTGGATTACCACCCGATAGAGAAGTAGAATTTAGAATTCATCTAATTCTTGGAACTACACTGATAGCCAAGGCACCTTATCGGTTAGCACCCACCGAAATGTTAGAATTGAAAAAGCAGTTAGATGAATTGTTAAGTAAAGGATTTATACAACCTAGTTCATCCCCGTGGGGAGCGCCCGTGTTGTTTGTGAAAAAGAAAGATGGTTCGATGAGAATGTGTATCGATTATAGGGAATTGAATAAGGTTACAATTAAGAATCGATACCCATTACCTAGGATTGATGATCTTTTTGATCAATTGCAAGGGGCTAGATACTTTTCTAAGATATATTTACGCTCCGGATACCATCAGTTGAAAGTACAGGAAGAAGACTCAGAACTAGGTATGGTCATTACGAGTTTACAGTCATGCCCTTTGGATTAACAAATGCTCCTGCAGCATTTATGGACATGATGAATAGGATCTATAAACCGTACTTGGATAAATTCGTAATTGTCTTCATCGACGATATACTTATTTATTCCAAAAGCCAGGAGGAACATTGTGAGCACCTGCATGTACTCTTAACTTTGTTAAGAAAAGAAAAGCTTTACGCCAAATTCTCGAAGTGTGAATTTTGGCTGCAAGAAGTGCAATTTTTGGGACACATGGTGAATCACGAAGGTATTCACGTAGATCCCTCCAAAATAGAAGCAATCACCAAATGGAAAGTTCCGCAATCAGCTATGGAAGTTAGAAGTTTTGTAGGGTTAGCCGAATATTATAGATGGTTCATTAAGGATTTTTCCAAAATAACTGTACCATTAACTAAGCTAACCTGTAAATCAGTTAAGTTTGAATGGGGACCTAAGCAAGAAGAGGCTTTTAAGATTTTAAAGCAAAGATTAACAAGCGCCCCAATTCTTGCTTTACCAGAAGGAACAGAAGATTTTGAAGTTTACTGTGATGCTTCTAAGTTAGGATTAGGATGTGTACTAATGCAACGCAAGAAGGTAATTGCGTATGCCTTAAGGCAATTGAAAAAGCACGAGGAAAACTATACGACTCATGACTTAGAATTAGGAGCCATAATTTTCGCCCTTAAGATTTGGAGACACTATTTGTATGGAAGTAAGTTTACTATTTATACAGATCATAAGAGCTTAAGATACATATTTGGGCAAAAAGAATTAAACATGAGACAAAGAAGATGGATGGAGATCTTAAGTGACTACGACTGTGATATTCAATATCATGAAGGAAAAGCAAACGTAGTTGCTGATGCCTTAAGTCGTAAGTATCATGAGAAACAACGACGAGTTCGTGCTCTTAGATTAAATCTACAGTTAGATTTAATGGAACAACTGAAAAATATCCAAGAAACAGCAATCAAGGATGATGCTGAAGGTATGAAAGGACGAATAAAGGAATTAGAGCAAGGAAGTGATGGAATTTGGAGATTCCACAAGAAAAGGATTTGGGTACCTAAGCAAGGAGAATTAAGAAATAAGATTTTAGAGGAAGCCCATAAATCTAGATATACCATGCATCCTGGTAACAATAAGATGTACCAAGATTTAAGGAATAACTTCTGGTGGATAGGAATGAAAAAGGACATAGCTAGATATGTTTCTAAGTGTCTTACTTGTTCACAAGTTAAGGCAGAACACCAGAAACCCTAAGGTCTACTACAACAACTAGAAATGCCGGTATGGAAATGGGAACTTATAACCATGGACTTTGTCACTAAGTTGCCCAAAACCAGAAAAGGTAATGACGTAATTTGGGTAATTGTGGATCGATTAACCAAATCAACTCATTTTCTACCCATGAAAGAAACCTTTAGCATGGAAAGGTTCGCAAATTTGTATGTAGATGAAGTAGTATCCTTACATGGAGTTCCACTCTCCATTGTATCGGATAAGGATAGTCGCTTCACTTCACATTTCTGGACAAGTTTCCAAGAAGCAATGGGGACCCGACTAAACTTAAGTACTACATACCATCCCTAAACAGACGGACAGAGTGAAAGGATAATCCAAACCTTGGAAGACATGTTGAGGGCATGTGTTATAGATTTTGGTGGAAACTGGGATAACCATTTACCTTTAATTGAATTCTCCTATAACAATAGTTATCATTCAAGCATTGAAGCTGCCCCGTTCGAAGCACTGTATGGACGTAAGTGTAGAACTCCAGTTTGTTGGGAAGAAATAGGAGAAAGCCAATTATCAGGTCCTGAAATTGTGCAAGAAACTACCGACAAGATCACTCAAATCAAGGAAAGACTGAAGACAGCTAGAGATCGCCAGAAGAGGTATGTCGACAATCGACGCAAGCCACTAGAATTTCAAGTTGGAAACAAGGTACTCTTTAAAGTTTCTCCTTGGAAAGGAGTAGTTCGGTTCGGTAAGAAAGGAAAATTGAGTCCAAGATACGTAGAACCACTCCCAGTAATCCAACGTATAGGACCGGTCGCCTATCGCTTACAACTACCAGAGGAGTTAGCTGGAGTAAATGACGTCTTTCATGTATCCAATCTCAAGAAATGTTTATCAGACGAATCATTGGTGGTACCTCTTCAAGACATACAGGTGAATGAAAAGTTGAAGTTCGTGGAGAAACCACTTCAAATGGAAGACATAAAGATTAAGTTTCTCAAGCACAAAAGACTAGTACTGGTCAAAGTCAAGTGGGATTCAAAAAGAGGACCCGAATATACCTGGGAGCTGGAATCTGAGATGAAGCGAAAATATCCTCACTTATTTCAGTAAATCTCGAGGATGAGATTTTAAATAAGGTGGAGAGGATGTAAGGACCTGCAAAAATGTCCCAAAACGACCCGTAAATGAAAACCCTGACCCCTGAAACCCTAATGTGCAGGAAAAATCAAGAAAATGTGAAATTTAGTTTTCACGCGGGCCGCGTAAGACATAAGGGTTATCTACGCAGGCCGAGACAACTCATCAAATCTCCGGATAAGCGAACAGGCCATGTGTCGCACACGTGGCAGACCTAGGTGTGACACGCTAGCCCTAGTCTACGAATATGTGGCTCTCGCGGGCCGCGTAAAAGCCTGTTAAGGCTAACGCGGGCTGCGTAAAACTCAAAATCAGGCTATAAGTAGCCTGTGCATGGGGCATTCATCTGCACTCGAAATTTTCACTTCAAAACGACCAAATTTTGTAGAAAACAAGCTTTTAGGGATCACGACGCTGCTACGATACAAAGTATTAACTCGATCGCTGCTACGATTCAATGTCCGATCGATTGAAACCAATTCAATGGATGTTTAAGTGTTGCCCACATTAGGGCTATACTTTGTAATTCGTCGTGAATTCGATGGATGTTTAAATATTGCACTTTGTCATTCGTTGTGAGGGTTTAAATCTCGTGAGTTATCGTAAATGTTGTATTAGTTACTGACCTAGTTCGTGTGCATTGTTGTTTAAATTAGGTTACAAGGCTTATCAGTAGGCTAAAACTCTGCCCGTTTAAATCTGCAATGTGAGTCATTCTCTTTTTATCAATAATGTTTTACAATACTCCAATCATTTTCAAAAGTTATAATTACAGGGATTAAGTCGTGGTTATCTTGAATCACTGGCTAGTGGGGCATTGTGCACATTACTAATTTCTCACGGTTAGGTTCATCAACCTAACAGTGATAATCATCACTACTTGGGTGAAAGGACCCAATAGTGGTATGACCATCGTCACCAGGAGGTGACACGGCGCCAGATAAAAATAAGATAGAAGCCATTGTAATCGCTCTTATGCTGTAATTTATAACTACGTGTCATTTTATCAAATTTGAATGTCTCGCCAGTATTTCCCCGCTGACAAAATATTTTTAAAACATGTTTCAGGCGACCTGTTGTAACTCAAGGATAACGTGCTACGGAGCACTAACAAGCTTGAAGTGGTGGCTCAGTTAAATAAATAAACATGTTTTGTAAACCAGGGAATTTCCTCATAAAATTCCTCTATTGGTAATTACGGGGTTTATCCCAAATTATGAAATAAAATAATCGGGCAATTTCAAGTTTGCAAAGATCCTGTTAAACTTCCGCTGTCAACTCAATTAATAAATACCACGGGTTTCTATCCCGCGGCTCCTGGACCGGGTAAAACCGGGACGGGGGCCGTGACATTTTTCCTCGTATAAATCCTTGTGTCCAACATTCATTTCTTTCATACATTCTTCATACATTTGTTCATTTTACCAAGCATCATATGTAACACCTCGAAAATTCACGTCCTATAATACGTTGACATGTGTCATAGGTTTGAACGTGTGAAAGAATGTTATTGAAGGATTAAAGTTGACAATCATGGAAAGTATGTGAATATACGGGTTCTAAATGTCAACAGTGAATAAACATACTTTACATTAACCCTACATGATGCAAATACCTTCAAACGAATATATCATGGATCATACGGAGCTAAAAATGAAAGAAAATGAGAGATTACAAACTACAGGGGTTAAATGTGTCAACATGTTTAAGTTATACCTCTGAGTGACCTTTTGACAAACTCGAAGCTTTGTAACGGTTAATTATGCTCACTAGAATGCACGATATAAATTTCATAAAGTTTCGTTATCGTATGAGAAAGTTATGATCAAATTCGTATACAAGGGGTTAAAGCGTCAACGTTGAAAGTTATGACTTTTCGGGTAACAATAAAGTTAACCGAGGACTTAACAAAGTGGGTATATGTCTTGAAGCCCTTATAAGTCAATTTGGAGGGTTCAAAGTGCAAGAAATAAAGTCGAAGCAAAGTTTTCAAGAGCCAAGGATCAAAGCATAAAAATCAAAAAATTCAGATTTGATCAGTAGGGGCGTCGCGCCACGCGAGGACCCTGGGGGGGTCTACGTGTGCCGCGAGGGGCCTTCTGCTCCGAAAACTTTGGGTTTTTGTCTGCTAGGTGCTTTGTAACCGACTTTAATCCGATGTTTCACATCTTGGACGACCCCTAAACAACCCCTAGGCCCTTAGGGACATCTGGAATTGATCCATGGCCATTGCTAGGCTTGTGTGTCAAAGATCCATGAGGTTTTGAACACTATAAAAGGCCACAAGGTTGCAACCATTTCTTCACACCTCATTTCTGCATTTCTGGAGCTTCCTGGAGCTTAAGAGCAGACCCAAGTTCTTCCTAATCGTGCATAGGACTTCAGTAAGTATGCTTAACCTTTCTTAGTTAAGTTTTTGCTTAGTTTTAGCTTAAAAGTCAAACCGCCGTAATTAACGGTTGACTTAGCGATTAATCATTGATGGTCCAGTGATTATTCGAACTGAAAGTAGTTATAAGTTGGTAATTATGTGGGCATTAAACCCTTAAAAGGGCACCCTCTGATTCCCACTCTAACTAGGTCAAATGTCGGGTCAAACTTGTTATTAAAAAGTCAACAGAATGCTTAATTTCTAATTTATGCATAATTAGCAATGTAGAACCCATACAACCTGTTTGATCATTAATATAACTTGGTAATTAATGTAAGAACATGTCTAAACATGTTCAACCCGACAATTTTCAGTAATGACCCGGTTCGGAACCGAAAGTCGCATAATTTGACTTTTGCTTTGACTTTCAGTTCTGACCCGTTTAAGCATGTTTTAGAAATTCCTTAGAGCTTCCTTAGGACCAGGTTACATGCTAGTATAACCCTCTATGATTATACACCTTGGTTCATTAGTTATCCAATTAATATGCATGATTCCGTTAATTGCCTATATGTTGACCATTATGCCCTTTTCACCATAAAACGTGATTTTTGAAAATGTAAAAGAGTAGAAACCTTAGTTACTAATTTATAAACTTGCACCCAAAATTTGACATCAGTTTGAGGTGTAGATTGAGAGTTATGCTCATTAGCGTAATTAGAAAGCTTCTTTAGCGATTAAACGACATAATTAGTGTATAGCCTATTTAAACCTACTTTTTGATATCAAACTCTTTACCCACTGATGTAATATATTATTTTGGGATTTTTGAAGATTTTTAATTAATTTTAGGTTGAGCATAACTTAGAGTCATAGGCTTAATTCGGTAATTGCCGGTTTTGCCCTTTCGGGCTATAAAATGAGTTTTACATATCTTTTTGACCCCAAACCTTTTGCTACTGATTTTAAATGATAAAAAATTATTTTAAGCCTTATGGTATAATAAAAATATCAGCTTTAATTATAGAACCCGGAAACGGCTTCTAATCGCCTTATTAAGCGTTTTTAACGCATTGTATGTACTAAAACTATTTTAAACATACAAGGGTTGATACCTACTGATATTTTAAGTAAATTATAATATTTTAACAGTAAGCAAAAGTTGTTTAACTCAGACTTCAGTTTTGAGCTTTTCGGCTTATGTGAAATTACCAAAATGCCCCTACGGTGCATAGTTTGGTTATAATTGATAAATTTCGCATATATACTTTACCGTACTGTTATGACTTATTAAATTAAGTATTTTTGATGTATACATCAGACCTGTAACTCAGGTTAATACTTAAACTCTTTTATAACCTTGAAAATGACCAAACTACCCCTACGAGGCATAGTTGGCGTTTAAATTCGTTTCGGGCATAATAAAAGATATCTTACTGATGTCACAACATATTGAGGCATATTAACTTAGGAAACCTGTATATGGCTCTCATGACTACCCGTTACGCTTATTACGCGTTCGGTTCGGTTTAAGTAACTAGTTTGCATAAATTAGCCGAAACGGGTCAAACCTTATCGGTTTTATCTCAAAATCCAGAATGTGTATAATACACCCATATTAAGCAAGTCTTCAAACTTGTTGGGTCTAAATCACATTCTATTCCGGTCTTCGCTTAATCGTGCGTACGAACCGTATCTTTGAAATTAGCCGGTCTAAGCTTAGGCTTAATTAAAGACCTGTTAGGATTCTAATAGGTTATTATAAACCTTCGTTCCAGAATAGGAGGACCAGTAAAAGCTACTTGCATTTGTTGTTTGTGAATTATACTTGCAAAGGTAAATACTTTTAACTTATTTTCCCTTATACGGGCTTGGGGTACGGTATATAAAATACCGCTTGGTCGGGCATTCGACCTTAATCGATTGGTGGTTAAATATTATTGAGATGACCCGTTTAAATTGTTTTGTTTGCTTAAAGCCTTTGGGGGGTTAATGACCATGTCCCGGATATCCTCGGCATCATTTTACGAAATGGCCATGACCTAAGCGCGGGGTGTAGGCGTACACCCGTCAGTGCATAAATAAATAATGTGGTGTGTCTATTGATCTTTAACCCGGCACGATCCGGGCTACTGAACTCATAAGGAACATGTAATTCTTTTACAAGTTTATATATTTAAATAATTATCCCAATTTATAAAATGTTTATGCTATGTGCATCCAAATCAATTTTTAATCATTTTTAAAATGAGTCAGTTGATTGTATTTACCAGTGTAAACTGACGTATTTTCCCAAAAAGATTAAATGCAGGTACTACTCGTAATAGGCTGGATTTTCTCCTTAGCATCAATAAGAGTCTCGCAAGCTTAAGATGCCTAAAGTCTGTTGAACTACTGTTTCCTATTTATTTGATCCTTCTATGGATAAACTTTCAACTGTTTGTGATACATGATATTACAATATTTTATTCGGTTGAAATACATCTTTCATTTGCTTCCGCTGTGCATTTCAAATATTGTGTTGTTTGACTGTAATGTTGCCAACCACGTCACGATACTCCCTCACCGGGCCCACCGGTCATACGTGGAAAGTCGGGGTGTGACAGGTTGGTATCAGAGCCAACATTGAGTGAATTAAACACTAGCCTTTGGTGTTTAATCTCAATGACACAATAGCACATTCCTAAACTTTCGAGTCTAGACAAATAACATAGGACAAATTCTACTTTGTTTGGTTTTGTTTTGTCCTTTATTTTATATATTCTTGTCGTTATCTTATGTTGTATTGACAGGATTAAATATGCCGCCAAGATTCTTCAGACGAAGAGGACGAGGCAAGGGGCCAATCACCGCCCCCAATGACCACGAGGCCGGGCCTTCGCACATGCGAGCTCCTTCCACCACTGCAAGTGCTGACCCTCGAGAGAACAGGAGGAACCTTTTCGAGCCTGCAAGACGATCTGTTTCACACAGTTCGACGCCTCCCTTTCATAACTCTTATGGGCCACAGTCTGAGAACGAGCCCGATAACCCTCAACCTTCTTACATACCTCTACAGCGATCCCTATCGCACCATTCCTTTGGTGTCCCCACACCTGTCTTCCGGGGCCGGTTTAACCCGGCAAACTACATACAAGAACCAGGGGGTTTTAACCCATTGGGGCCAGAGGATCATTTCTCCGGTGATCATGCAGAGGACATGAACGAGGACACGGATCCCGACGAGCCCGCAACCGGAACTCCCAACCATCCGATCGAGGTCTCTGATGGTTCGTCATTTCATGGATCACCCTACCGTGGTCCAGACAGTTACCAGGCACGGTTTAACCAGTTCGAGTGGTATTTTACACCCTCGCATCATTCGTCGCCTCACCAACAGCAGCAGGATCCCTCTGGGGATTTACGATTCGTGGCAGTCACGCCACCGCCGCCAGTTCAGCCGGCACCTCCGTAACCGCCGAGGCGTAGGAGAACCGGAGCATGTATGTCTGCACGAGGAGGGGACTTTCATTTTAGCTCTCCTCATCAATCAAGTGGCAGTCATTATCAAGGTTGGAGAACTCGCTAGTCGCTAGCGGGTCGGTGAGGTAGGGACTAGCGACTACTCGGGATTACTCGGGATTACTCGGGATTAATCGGGATTAATCGGATCGGACTTTTTATGTATAATTTTAAGTTTTTATACATATATACATATATTTTTATACGTAATTTTTTTAAGTGGACAAGTTTTGACCGGAATCTGGGAGGTTTTGGCCGGAATATGTGTTTTTTCCGATTTTTTATGATTTTTTCCGATTTTTTCCGATTTTTTCTGATTTTTTTCCGATTTTTTTTTGTTTTTTCCCGATTTTTTCCGATTTTTCCCGACCGACTAGTCGCGATTAGGGCCGATTAGGGCCGACTAGGCCGACTAGCGATTTTTTCACTGATTAGTGAAAAATTACTCAGTAGAGGTCCGACTAGCGACTAGTCGCCGATTAATCGCCGACTAGTCGCGATTTTTGCAACACTGGTCATTATCCACCACTTCAAGAAGATCCGCAAATGGGTGGACCTTCAAACCCTGTTGCGCCGCTGCCACCACCGATGGGTTTTGATAACCCGATTCCTGCCTACACTGGTTTGATGGCGTACAACCCGTTTGAGCAGCCAGCTCACACCAACTACCATTACGCTGAAGTCGACCCATACTTGGTAGCGGCCAACTATAACGCCCTTCATCCTGAAGGACAGTATGGAGCTCCTTGGGGAGTAGGGTACCCAACTCATGGGTACCAAATACCTGCTAGACCTATAATTCGGCAACAATCGCAGCCGCCAAGGTTCTCCCCACCAGAGCGTGAAGAAATTCTGCAAAGGTTGGACCAAGTCGAGCGAGATTTTCACAGAGATCGCAGGGAGCGACAAAGTTTCTTCCAGGGATTGACAAGTTTAATAAAAGGGAAGAGCAAGAAGGACCATTGAATCCTTCCATTATTGATTGTATTTCCTTGTATTCAGTTGAGCCCCTGCGTGGGTCTGTCTTGCTGTATTAACCCCTGTGTGGGTATGTTTGTTTGTTTTGATCCTTGCGTGGGTCTATCTTTCTGTTAACCCCTACGGGGGTATGTTGTTTGTTTAAGTCCCTGCGTGGACTAGTATTTCAATTTGACCCCTGCGTGGGTATGTTGCTTTGTTAAAAAGTCCCGTTTAGGGCGATGTGTAATCTATTAATGATTAATGGAATGTTTAATTTATAAATTTCATTTTTGCCATTATATGCATAAATAAATTATATATGAAATAAATGAATCAAAAACATTCCTTTTAAAAGTAATCTGCCTATTTAAATATTAATTAAGAATCTTAAAGGTATAACCTAGCCTGCATGTCATTATAAGACCTGGCCAAGATGGTAAAACCTGTTAAAAAAAGATTCAAATTCCAGTTAACATCTGAAAACATGTTAACGCTCCTGGCAGACGTGATTCGTTAAAATCACGCACGTCATTCTTATATAAGGATTCTTCAAAAGATTCCTAACTCAACTTAATGATCTCTGAATCATGGGTTTAAATCATCAATTAAGATGATCATATTTTTACCATACATTGGTAATATAATGCCTACGGGCCTTTCTCATTTTTTATATGAGACAAGAGACAGTAATAGTCTATGACCTTGTCTGAAAAAGGTAAAGAACTATGTTCAAACCTTCATGCCTTGATTCTCTGAAATCATGGCTTATAATTTAAAATGTCCTTGTGACTAGGCCTTTTGTGCTACTAATAAAACTGTTATTGTTTTATAATTCAGATAAATTATAATAAAAATCCTAAATAAATATGATTAATAAATTAACCAAATATGGTCTATGTTTACCATGGTTAATGAATTGCCATAAAAGACAATTCCATAATAAACTCTCAAATAAACTATTGTCATTGTCTTATGTAACAGTTCAATTAAAATGGCTGACTCGGATGAAATTAATAGTCACCCAGTGGAGAATAATGATAACGCCCGAATTAATATAATGGGTGCTGAACTGAAAGCGTTAGTAGACGACGCTGTTACAAAGGCCTTAGAGCGGCAGTATGAAGAATATAGTGGGACTCGAAGTAGGACCCTATCTACACCGCATTCAAAGCCTCCCTCCAAGAAAGAAGAACCAAAGAAAGATGATGATCGACTCTCCTCAAACCACCACAGTGCTCCATCTCAACAGATTGTACTAAATCAAGAACCCCGTAATAAGGGTTGCTCCTATAAATACTTTGTTTCATGCAAACCCAGGGATTTCACTGGGGAAAAAAGAGCCATTGACTGGATGACGTGGTTAGATGAGATGGGCACAGTAGTGGATATCAGCGGATGCACTGAGAGGGATATAGTCAAGTTTCTGTCTCAATCTTTCAAGGGTGAGGCCTTAGCCTGGTGGAGATCGTTGATTCAAGCCACTGGGAAGATCCCATTGTACAATATGACATGGGAACAATTTGTTGCCCTCATCAGGGAAAACTACTGCCCTCAACATGAGGTTGAGAAGATAGAGTCTGATTTTCTATCGTTGGTTATGCAGAACCTTGACTGCCAAGCTTACCTCACGAGCTTCAACACAATGTCCAGATTGGTTCCGTATCTGGTGACCCCGGAACCCAAAAGAATAGCTCACTTCATTGGGGGTTTAGCCCCAGAGATAAAGGCAAGCGTGAAGGCCTCTCGACCAACTGCTTTCAGATCCGTAGCTGATATATCTTTGTCCCTCACACTGGACGCGGTCAGACAAAGATCGCTGAGAAACAAGGATGCTGAGAAAAGGAAACGTGAAGATGACAATTCACGGAGGTCAAACAAGAAGCACCGAGGAAACGGTGACAACAAGAAGGGGTCTGAGTCAAGGAAGGATGGGCATCAAACTGGTGATAAGCCCAAGTGCAAAGTCTGCAAGAAACAGCACTTCGGGAAGTGCAAATTTGAATCGAACTCACAGGCTCAGTCAAGAACTTTTGCTTGTGGTATATGCAAGTCCAAGGAACACAAGACCTTGGATTGCAAAAAGTTGAAGGATGCAACCTGCTACAGCTGTAATGAGAAGGGGCATATCAAGACCAATTGCCCAAAATACGCAAAGAAAGCTGATGAAGGAAAGAAGACCAATGCTAGGGTCTTCAGAATGGATGCAAAGGAAGCAGTACAGGATGACAATGTGATAACAGGTACATTCCTTATAAATGATGTTTATGCAAGAGTGCTTTTTTATTCAGGAGCTGATAAATCATTTGGAGATAATAAGTTTTGCAAATTGCTGAATTTACCTGTTAAAACCCTAAGAGTGAAATATGAGGTGGAGTTAGCAGATGGCACCTTAGAAACGGCCTCAACCATATTAGATGGATGTTTCATATCCATTAAGAACCACTCTTTTCCTTTGTCCCTACTTCCTTTGAAGTTAGCTGGTTTTGACATCGTTTTAGGCATGGACTGGTTATCTCGTAACCAGTCCCAGATTGTATGCAATAAGAAGCAAGTGGTGATCAAGACTCCGTCTGGTGAACCACTTACCATTCAGGGAGATACCCGGTATGGACTGCCTGAGCAAGTGACTATGCTCAAGGCCTCTGAGTGTTTGAAGAAGGGCTGTGTCATCTACATGGCACAGGTGACTATCGAAGAGCCGAAGATGCTTACAGAGATTCGTAGCTTCCTAGGCTTAGCAGGATACTACAGGCGCTTCATTGAAAATTTTTCAAGGATTGTTGCACCCCTAACTTCATTGACTCGTAAGAAGGTAAAGTTCGATTGGGGACCTAAACAGCAAGAATCCTTTGATATCCTAAAGAAAAAGTTGAGCAACGCTCCTGTACTGTCATTGCCTGAAGGTACCGAAGAATTCGTAGTTTACTGCGATGCATCACACACTTGCATGGGGTGTGTGCTTATGCAGAAAGGCAAGGTTATTGCCTATGCTTCACGACAGTTAAAGGTGCATGAAAAGAATTACACCACCCATGACTTGGAGTTGGGTGTCGTTGTATTTGCACTGAAGCTATGGAGGCATTATTTATATGGTATCAAGTGTGTGATCTACTCTGATCACAAGAGCCTCCAGCACCTGTTTAATCAGAAGGATCTAAACATGAGGCAGCGCAGTTGGATGGAGACTTTAAATGATTATGATTGTGAAATCAGATACCATCCCAGCAAGGTGAATGTAGTCGCCGATGCCTTGAGCCGAAAGGAAAGGGTGAAACCCATCCGAATCAATGCCAAGAGCATTGAAATAAAGAATAGTTTGAATGAAAGGCTGTTAGCTGCACAGAAGGAAGCTGTGTTGGAAGCTAACTATCCTAATGAAAAGCTAGGGGTAACTGAGGAGCAGTTATCTCTTGGCAAGGATGGAATTCTGAGATTGAATGGACGAATATGGGTTCCTATTTATGGAGGACTTCGGGATGTTATCCTCCAGGAAGCCCATAGTTCTAAATATTCCGTTCATCCTGGAGCTGATAAGATGTACCAGGATCTAAGGGCAAACTATTGGTGGATAGGCTTGAAGAAGTCTGTAGCTACCTATGTAGCTAAATGCTTGACGTGTGCACAAGTCAAAGCAGAACATCAAAAGCCGTCAGGTTTGCTACAACAGCCTGAACTTTCCACTTGGAAGTGGGAAATGGTAACTATGGATTTTATCACCAAGTTACCTAAGACAAGGAAAGGAAATGACACCATTTGGGTGATCGTAGACAGACTGACTAAGTCAGCCCATTTCCTACCCATTAAGGAGACTTATAGCTCCGACATGTTAGCCCAACTGTACGTAGATAAGATTGTAGCTTTACATGGCATACCCGTGTCTATTATCTCTGACAGAGATACTAGATACACGTCACATTTTTGGAAAAGTTTCCAACAATCTTTGGGCACACGTTTAAATTTTAGTACGGCTTACCATCCTCAGACGGACGGCCAGAGTGAGCGTACTATCCAAACTTTGGAAGACATGCTTCGAGCAAGCGTGATTGATTTAGGTGGTAGTTGGGATAACCACCTGCCGTTAATAGAATTCTCCTACAACAATAGCTACCATACCAGCATTAAGGCTGCGCCTTTCGAGGCCTTATACGGTAGAAAGTGCAGAACGCCCGTTTGTTGGGCGGAAGTTGGAGATGTCCAATTATCAGGACCGGAGATAGTCTTTGAAACGACGGACAAGATTGTCTAGATTCGTGACCGTCTCAAAGCTGCCCGAGATAGGCAGAAGAGTTACGCAGATCCAAAGCGTAAACCTATGAAATTCGAAGTATGTGACAAAGTGTTGCTTAAAGTATCACCCTGGAAGGGGGTGATGCAATTTGGTAAGAAAGGTAAGTTAAGCCCGAGGTATATAGGACCATTCGAGATTATCGAATGTGTTGGGTCAGTGGCTTACAAGTTAAACTTACCTGAAGAGCTCAGTGGTATTCATAACGTGTTCCACACCTGCAATATGAAGAAATGCCTAGCTGACGAATCACTAGTCATACCACATACATGTGTGCATATAGATGAGAGCTTCAAATTTGTGGAAAAACCATTGTCGATTCAAGATCGACAGGTTAAGAAGCTTCGAAGGAAGCATGTGCCTATTGTAAAGGTAAAATGGGATGCCCGTAGAGGTCCCGAATACACGTGGGAGGTTGAGTCCACAATGAAAGAAAAGTACCCTTATTTATTTTAGTAAATCTCGAGGTCGAGATTTCTTTTAAGGGGGTGAGGATGTAACACCTCGAAAATTCACGTCCTATAATACGTTCACACGTGTCATAGGTTTGAACGTGTGAAAGAATGTTATTGAAGGATTAAAGTTGACAATCATGGAAAGTATGTGAATATACGGGTTCTAAATGTCAACAGTGAATAAACATACTTTACATTAACCCTACATGATGCAAATACCTTCAAACGAATATATCATGGATCATACGGAGCTAAAAATGAAAGAAAATGAGAGATTACAAACTACAGGGGTTAAATGTGTCAACATGTTTAAGTTATACCTCTGAGTGACCTTTTGACAAACTCGAAGCTTTGTAACGGTTAATTATGCTCACTAGAATGCACGATATAAATTTCATAAAGTTTCGTTATCGTATGAGAAAGTTATGATCAAATTCGTATACAAGGGGTTAAAGCGTCAACGTTGAAAGTTATGACTTTTCGGGTAACAATAAAGTTAACCGAGGACTTAACAAAGTGGGTATATGTCTTGAAGCCCTTATAAGTCAATTTGGAGGGTTCAAAGTGCAAGAAATAAAGTCGAAGCAAAGTTTTCAAGAGCCAAGGATCAAAGCATAAAAATCAAAAAATTCAGATTTGATCAGTAGGGGCGTCGCGCCACGCGAGGACCCTGGGGGGGTCTACGTGTGCCGCGAGGGGCCTTCTGCTCCGAAAACTTTGGGTTTTTGTCTGCTAGGTGCTTTGTAACCGACTTTAATCCGATGTTTCACATCTTGGACGACCCCTAAACAACCCCTAGGCCCTTAGGGACATCTGGAATTGATCCATGGCCATTGCTAGGCTTGTGTGTCAAAGATCCATGAGGTTTTGAACACTATAAAAGGCCACAAGGTTGCAACCATTTCTTCACACCTCATTTCTGCATTTCTGGAGCTTCCTGGAGCTTAAGAGCAGACCCAAGTTCTTCCTAATCGTGCATAGGACTTCAGTAAGTATGCTTAACCTTTCTTAGTTAAGTTTTTGCTTAGTTTTAGCTTAAAAGTCAAACCGCCGTAATTAACGGTTGACTTAGCGATTAATCATTGATGGTCCAGTGATTATTCGAACTGAAAGTAGTTATAAGTTGGTAATTATGTGGGCATTAAACCCTTAAAAGGGCACCCTCTGATTCCCACTCTAACTAGGTCAAATGTCGGGTCAAACTTGTTATTAAAAAGTCAACAGAATGCTTAATTTCTAATTTATGCATAATTAGCAATGTAGAACCCATACAACCTGTTTGATCATTAATATAACTTGGTAATTAATGTAAGAACATGTCTAAACATGTTCAACCCGACAATTTTCAGTAATGACCCGGTTCGGAACCGAAAGTCGCATAATTTGACTTTTGCTTTGACTTTCAGTTCTGACCCGTTTAAGCATGTTTTAGAAATTCCTTAGAGCTTCCTTAGGACCAGGTTACATGCTAGTATAACCCTCTATGATTATACACCTTGGTTCATTAGTTATCCAATTAATATGCATGATTCCGTTAATTGCCTATATGTTGACCATTATGCCCTTTTCACCATAAAACGTGATTTTTGAAAATGTAAAAGAGTAGAAACCTTAGTTACTGATTTATAAACTTGCACCCAAAATTTGACATCAGTTTGAGGTGTAGATTGAGAGTTATGCTCATTAGCGTAATTAGAAAGCTTCTTTAGCGATTAAACGACATAATTAGCGTATAGCCTATTTAAACCTACTTTTTGATATCAAACTCTTTACCCACTGATGTAATATATTATTTTGGGATTTTTGAAGATTTTTAATTAATTTTAGGCTGAGCATAACTTAGAGTCATAGGCTTAATTCGGTAATTGTCGGTTTTTCCCTTTCGGGCTATAAAATGAGTTTTACATATATTTTTGACCCCAAACATTTTGCTACTGATTTTAAATGATAAATAAATTATTTTAAGGCTTCTGGAATAATAAAAATATCAGCTTTAATTATAGAACCCGGAAACGGCTTCTAATCGCCTTATTAAGCGTTTTTAACGCATTGTATGTACTAAAACTATTTTAAACATACAAGGGTTGATACCTACTGATATTTTAAGTAAATTTTAATATTTTAACAGTAAGCAAAAGTTGTTTAACTCAGACTTCAGTTTTGAGCTTTTCGGCTTATGTGAAATTACCAAAATGCCCCTAAGGTGCATAGTTTGGTTATAATTGATAAATTTCACATATATACTTTACCCTACTATTATGAATTATTAAATTAAGTATTTTTGCTGTATACATCAGACCTGTAACTCAGGTTAATACTTAAACTCTTTTATAACCTTGAAAATGACCAAACTACCCCTACGGGGCATAGTTGGCGTTTAAATTCGTTTCGGGCATAATAAAAGATATCTTACTGATGTCACAACATATTGAGGCATATTAACTTAGGAAGCCTGTATATGGCTCTCATGACTACCCGTTACGCTTATTACGCGTTCGGTTCGGTTTAAGTAACTAGTTTGCATAAATTAGCCGAAACGGGTCAAACCTTATCGGTTTTATCTCAAAATCCAGAATGTGTATAATATACCCATATTAAGCAAGTCTTCAAACTTTTCGGGTCTAAATCACATTCTATTCTGGTCTTCGCTTAATCGTGCGTACGAACCGTATCTTTGAAATTAGCCGGTCTAAGCTTAGGCTTAATTAAAGACCCGTTAGGATTCTAATAGGTTATTATAAACCTTCGTTCCAGAATAGGAGGACCAGTAAAAGCTACTTGCATTTTCTGTTTGTGAATTATACTTGCAAAGGTAAATACTTTTAACTTATTTTCCCTTATACGGGCTTGGGGTACGGTATGTAAAATACCGCTTGGTCGGGCATTCGACCTTAATCGATTGGTGGTTAAGTATTATCGAGATGACCCGTTTAAATTGTTTTGTTTGCTTAAAGCCTTTGGGGGGTTAATGACCATGTCCCGGATATCCTCGGCATCATTTTACGAAATGGCCACGACCTAAGCGCGGGGTGTAGGCGTACACCCGTCAGTGCATAAATAAATAATGTGGTGTGTCTATTGATCTTTAACCCGGCACGATCCGGGCTTCTGAACGCATAAGGAACATGTAATTCTTTTACAAGTTTATATATTTAAATAATTATCCCAAGTTATAAAATGTTTATGCCATGTGCATCCAAATCAATTTTTAATCATTTTTAAAATGAGTCAGTTGATTATATTTACCAGTGTAAACTGACGTATTTTCCCAAAAAGATTAAATGCAGGTACTACTCGTAATAGGCTGGATTTTCTCCTTAGCATCAATAAGAGTCTCGCAAGCTTAAGATGCCTAAAGTCTGTTGAACTACTGTTTCCTATTTATTTTATCCTTCTGTGGATAAACTTTCAACTGTTTATGATACATGATATTACAATATTTTATTCGGTTGAAATACATCTTTCATTTGCTTCCGCTGTGCATTTCAAATATTGTGTTGTTTGACTGTAATGTTGTCAACCACGTCACGATACTCCCTCACCGGGCCCACCGGTCATACGTGGAAAGTCGGGGTGTGACATCATACCTCACAAAATCGGATTTGGTTGCATAATCCTTGTGTGATTTTTGACCAAAACAGTTTGGCGCCCACCGTGGGGCAATTGGTGCTTCAATTCTGAGAAATTTTGTTCATTTCATTCATTTCGGTTCATTACCTTCAACCATATGGCTTCTCAAGTGGAGAACACTTCAAGCTCAATGTCGGCGATCACCTCTTCACAGGGCATTCCACCTTTGCCAACTGTTTCTTCTGGATCCCAGAAGAATGCTGAGAATGCTCCGAAGAAACAAACCCCCGTTTTCCCAAAACCAACTTCTGCTGTTACTTCTGGCCCTACTAACAATGATCTTTATTCTTTGATTTTGCAGATGAGGGACTACATGCAACAGCAGGACAAAACCAATCACAGGATCCTTCGAGAGATTGATGACATCAAGAAATTGAAGAGACCAGCGGAGGATCACTCTCCTTTGATGCCGAGATCACTGAATTTGGACACTCCAGTTATAAATGCCCAGCACTCTGCAGTATCAGATGTCCTGTACCAGGGTGGATCATTGGGAATGCGTTATGGATCATCGGCAATAACACAGGCTCAAGGATCCTACTTTTAGCCTTCAGGATCCTCTCTTCAGCCTCAAGGATCCTCCTTCCAGCATCAAGGATCCTTTTTCAGTGCTGGAAGATATATGGGAGCGCAGACGGTACAAGGATCCTCCTCCCAAGTCCAGGGATCCTCTCAGGTTCAAGGATCCTCCTCTCAGGTTCAGAGATCCTCATCTCAGGTTTACGGATCCATGGATTATCCTCCAAGACCCCCAGTCTCGGTGTATCAAGGGTCCAACATCTTTCAAGATCAATGATCCTTAAGAAGTGCAGAACCCAGAAGTTCATTCATTTGGGAGACTTCATACCTATGCAAACTATTGCTTCATCTGGTCCCTCAATTATACTAGAATCTCGCCAATATGGATTCACATCAGGAATTCCAAACCTGAATCCTTCAGGAGGTAACACTTTAAATAATTCTTATAATACTAACCATAGCTTTGTGCAGGATACAGGAATCAACCAAGCTATGGCTAGGGAATTGCAGAAACTCAAGGATATGATATCCAGCGTTCCAGGAGTGGTTAAGCCCATTCCTGAAATTCCAGATGGAAGCCACAAGATATCTCGTTTTGCACCACCTATTTGTGATGCAGAGATTCCAAAGAGGTTTCAAATACCAAGCATGAAGCTCTACGATGGTACAACTGATCCGGAAGAGCATATAGGTCAATACAAGGAGAGAATGGAGATCAACCCCATTCCTAAAAGGTTGAAAGAAGCATGTCTATGCAAGGGTTTCGGATCCACACTGACAAGATTAGCTCTTAAATGGCTGCTAAGTCTTCCCCCTTTCTCTATTACTTCGTTTGCCAATCTAGTTAATTTGTTTAATAGCCAATTCTCATGCAGTAGGAGGTTTGAACGTTTAACTAGTGATCTATATAGGGTAACACAAGGTCAAAATGAATCACTTAGAGATTATATCACTAAATTCAGTAGAGAATCCTTAGAAATTCCTAACTTGGATATAGCTACAGCTGTAAAAGCTTTCAAAATGGGTTTACTTAAGGATTCACAGTTCTATGATGATCTTGTCATGACCCCTTGCAGGAATCTTGATGAAGTAAGAACCAGGGCCTTTAGATTCACCCGCCTAGTGGATGATAAAAGGATTCAAGAAAGACTGGCAGGATCTTCAAAGCAAGAAAAGCAAGGATCCTACTTCAGGAACAACAAGTCCAAATCATACAACAAGTCTGATAATCAGAATGTGCATGCAGTGGAGCAAGAAGAGGATGATGAGGATTATCCTCCCATTTCTGAATATTGCTTTTCTGTTAATAATAATGAACTAATCCTTGCAATGCAAAATCTGGGTGAAAAAGCAAGATGGCCCAGAAAAAGTGATAAGCCAGCTGCAACAAAAGACAAATCCAAATGGTGTGCATATCATGAAGATTTCGGTCATCTCACTGATGAATGCATAGCACTCAGGAAAGAGATTGGTTACTTGTTAAGCAAAGGGCATTTGAAGGAGCTGTTTGGAAGGAAAAAGTCAAGGATCCAGGATCCTGAAAAGGTTCCAGAAAGAGCTCCTGCTCCTCCTGCTGATGCACAAATTATCAACTTCATATCCGGTGGACCAGACATATGTGGCACTTCCTTTTCAGCAGCCAAGAGGTATGCTAAAGAAACGAAGATGGATAATGGGGACAGACCCATTCGAACCTTGATCCTTACACAGGAGAAAGTTATAACCTTTGATGAGGATGATCGTGTGGATATTCAGGATCCTCATCATGGTGGTCTTGTTATTACTTTGTTTATATCTAATCATTTTGTTCATAGGATTCTGATAGATGGAGGGAGCTCAGTGAACATCATTCAACTTGATGTCCTCAAGAAGATGAACATCCCTGAATCAGAAATTATCCCAAGATCATCAGTTCTTGTGGGATTCAGTGGAGAAACCAAGAACACTTTGGGGGACATTAAACTTCCCATTTACATAGAGGGAGTTAATTCTTTTCAAAAATTTTGTGTTATAGATTGCTTATCCTGTTGCAATGTTATCCTTGGCAGGCCGTGGATACATGACATGAAAGCAGTTCCATCTACATACCACCAATGTGTGAAACTTCCTACTCCATTGGGGGTGGTCAAGATTGAAAGTGACCAACAAGAAGCCAAGAATTGCTATACTTCATCGATGAAGCCAGCCTCAAGACCTAGGGAGCAATAGCAATTAAAGCATCCTCCAAGAGATGTCCTGGAGGCAAGAGAACAAGATGTGAAAGATATCCTGATGGATCCTCAGGATCCTGAATCTAAAGTCTTTATAGGATCCGGGATCCTCGACGACATTGAACAGGATCTAGTATCCTTCCTCAAGAAGAGAAAAACTACCTATGCCTGAAAGCATGAGGATATGACAGGTATTTCTAAATATATTATTACTCATAAGCTTGGCATTGACAGGTCGTTCAAACCCATACATCAAAAGAGGAGAAAGTTTGCACCTGAGAGGAATGCCATCATCCAGGAGGAGGTAGATAAACTGTTCAGAGCAGGTATGATTAGAGAGGTTAAGTATCCAAGGTGGTTAGCCAATGTGGTTGTTGTTCAAAAGAAAAATGGAAAGTGGAAGGTATGTGTCGATTTTACTGATTTAAACAAGGCATGTCCCAAGGATCCTTTCCCATTACCCCACATTGACTCCATGGTGGATGCTACCGCGGGTCATGAGTTGTTGACTTTCATGGATGCTTCATCTGGATTTCAACAAATTCAGATGGAACCATCTGATACAGCCTTTATGACCCCTACTGGTATCTATTGTTATATTGCTATTCTGTTTGGACTAAGAAATGCAGGTGCTACCTACCAAAGGCTAGTCATTATGATGTTTAAAGAGCAAATTGGACACACGATGGAAGTCTATATAGATGACATGGTGGTTAAGTCCAAGAGAGCTTAGGATCACCTTAGAGATTTGGAGGAAGCATTTGATATCCTTGATAAATTCAATATGAAATTGAATCCTTCCAAGTGTCACTTTGTTGTAAAAGCAGGGAAGTTCCTAGGTTACATGGTGACAAAAAGAGGCATAGAGGCAAGTCCAGAGCAAATCAAGGCGATTGTGAATATTAAATCTCCTGCCAATGCCAAGGATGTGCAAAGGTTGACAGGGAGGATCGCAGCCTTGAACAGGTTCATCTCAAAGTCATCAGAGAAATGCAAGGAATTCTATGACATCATGAGAAAAAACAAGAAATTTGAGTGGACTGAAAAGCATGAGAATGCTCTCAAAGCCCTTAAGGATTACCTATCCTCAACTCCCGCCTTCATGAAACCGGAAAAAGGGGATATATTATCCTTATATTTAGCAGTCTCTTCTAAGGAAGTAAGTGCAGTCCTTG
>JARYGA010026573.1:0-43584 GCA_030545235.1 Helianthus tuberosus
ATTCACTTTTTGCAGGTATACATTCCTATACCGGACAAGGAACAAAATTGGTTGCTTTTTAAAATAAATCTAAAGACACTAGAATTAAGAATTTTTTTTGCCAATAGTTGTGACACAATTAATTGCGGAGATTCATTTTGCGTACACAGAAGAGTACATCAAATTGTGCTAGAATTTGAGTCTCAATTTTTGTGGTTTCTCGGACGTATATCGTACTGGCAACACTCAGAAATATATGAGAAGCGTGCCATGCAAATAGTAGGGGATTTCGTGTGGCCTGATCAAACAGATCGTATTGGGAGAAATTCAGGAGTCATCATATGTATGTTAATGGAAAAACTTGTTCGGGATCTTTCTTTAACATGGAACGAAGGAAACCTTCAGGATGCTTGTTTCAGATACAGACGGTACATGGCAGATGAACTCTACGCCGGACGCTTCACACCAGTTAATGTTTAATGGTTTTATGTATGCATGTAATAT
This sequence comes from Helianthus tuberosus, assembly GCA_030545235.1. Taxonomy (NCBI): domain Eukaryota; kingdom Viridiplantae; phylum Streptophyta; class Magnoliopsida; order Asterales; family Asteraceae; genus Helianthus; species Helianthus tuberosus. Next base: position 484 of record JARYGA010026573.1, read on the forward strand.
AAAAAAAATAACATATTGTAATGAAATTATTTTCAATATTAATTATTTGCAACTAAATAGACTTACTACGTTATTTCAGAAATTAAAATACACAAAATAATTTAAAGTATTAAAAGTCTCCCAAGTTAAAAGACGGATACATATAATTAGGCGGAGATTGTGTAAAACGATCAGGATTATCGGTTTCTTTCCCTTTGTCTGGGTCTTTGCGAGTACGAATTTCTGACGGCATGGGCTGCCGACAGACATCCCGATGATGACCGTATGAGTTACACCGGGAACAATACAGGGGAGTAGGTTCTTCCCCGCGGGATAAGATCCGGTGGTTTTCTCGAGGACGACCGGCCTGGCGTTTTGTCATATGCGGCGGTTGAAGATTGATAAGGTCTTCTGGAGTCTCCCATTCAGATCTATGAGGAAGAGGATTAATCGCTTCTTCATAAGTTTTTTTATAGACTTCGTTTGAGTAACACGGGAAGCAATACTTATTGCAATCGGTTTCACCTAAAAATTTTGACACGGCAATAACATGCCCGCACGGTAAACCAGAAACCTGCCAAACTCGGCAACTACAGTTACCATTAACAAAGTCAACTAAACCCCCCTTTCCACTATCTGCGACAGAATAACTGTTTAACCCAATCCCAGCAACCGTCCAGGTTCTAGACCCTTCAATTTTTTTTAAATTTTTTTTCTGTGCCCATTGTGTAAGTAAATGATTTTCATGAATACCTTGCAAACGGCGCTCGTAAAACCATTTCTGTACAGATTGCCGGAAGAACTCTAAGAGTTGCGTTACCGGCATTTTACGCGAGTGTCTAGATAAAGCGTTAATAGACTCCGCGCTGTTAGATGTCATATAATGATATCGATTGCCTGGACAATGGGCCCTTGCCCATCTACCGAACCCAATACTTGTCAGAGGGTGACGTAGTCTAGGAACGGCAAGACAAAGAGCATTGAATGACTCGTTAAAATCAGACAATCGGTACGATTTGCATGTCTTCCACCACAGCTTCTCATTTTCTTTTTTTTTTTATCAGAGGGTAAACGTAGGTTCATCATTAAATGACGACAACATAACCCGTGATAAGCATGTGGAAAGACGTTTCTAACAGCTAGGTGTATAGAATTCGCTCTATCCGATATTATCGCCATGTCCGGTATTTCACTGATGCATTCTTTAAGCTTTGACAGAAACCATGTCCAAGATTCACCATCCTCTGATTTTCCTATTCCATAGGAAATAGGTAAAATTTGGTTGTTTCCATCCATCCCAACTGCTATAAATAACGTCCCTTTAAATTCACCCTTTAGGTGTGCAGCATCAATGATCACCACCGGTCTTAGATTACTAATAAAGGTACGAATCTGAAACAAATTTATTTAAAATACGTCAACAAGATGTACTTTGACGAAAAAAAACAAAGACTGCTGTAACTTACCGCAGCACCAATCGCAACAAAGACCATTTCAAACCGAAGCTCGTCATCAGTCTTGATATGAGTGACAGAACCTGGATTTGCACGCTCTAGATTGTAACAGTAAAATGGTAGTTCTGCAAAAGATTTTTTGCTTGTTCCTTGTAAAACCTCTAGTGCCAGACTTTTTCCACGCCAAGCTTGACTAGTGGTTATCTCAACTTGGAATCTTTGTCTAAAATCTCTCACTATTTCATTACAACGATATATTCTACCACAGTCTTTTAAAGGTTCTTTTAAATAGTGAGCAAGAACCTTTGGGTTTGCCTGACGAAGATGTGGGTACGTTAGCGTCTTCGAGCACGTGTGTTTATCATTAAAACTCTTAACAAAAAACACACCACTATCCCCGAAACTGTATGCACGAAAACGCCAAACGCAACCGTCCACCAAACATGACACTTCGTACCGAGTTTTAGAAGATCTATCTACTTTAAACTCAAAGTGTTCTAACAAACATTTTTTTCCCAACTCAAGTTTCATGTCGTCTTTGTTATTAAATACGTGACCTTGTTCAAAAGTAATTGATGAAGATGACAAACAATTTTCAAATGAATTATCACGATTTGGCTGGTACCGGTTTAAAACATCATAATTTTCTTCATCAGTGCAGAAATTCAAATCAGGAACTTTAAATTTTTTTGGAGGTGAAAAACTAGATGACCCAGCACAAAACCCTTCAACGACATATAATTTATAAATTTCAAAAATATTTTTCATAGCAAAATTATAAAACATTCCAAGATCTTCATCGTTTATTATATCGATTGGATCACTAAAGGAAGACAACATATACGATAACTTCGTAATGTTTGTAGAACTACACATGTTTGAAACTTTACTCAGAAGAGCATTGTATGAAAGGTTGGGTTCAATTTCTAAACCACGTCTACTTGAATCAGCATCAGCAACATACTCTAACTTACCGTTAACGATTTCCCACTTTCCGCCGCTGTATACAACCAAACGAATCTTCATAATTTAAAGTTGGTAACTTCTCTCTACAAAAGCTAAATGTTTTGATAATTTAGATGAATCTGTTGCACAAACACACAGGACAAAACATACAAATTTAAATCTATAAACTTAACCATTGAAACCGCTCGTAGCAGCTGAAACGGCTCAAACCATATATCGAAACGGCTCGGTGCCAGCTGTACCGGCTTGGAGCAGTTGTACCGGCTTGGAGCAGCGGAGACGGCTTGGAGCATGGGACGAACCGGCTCGGTGCCAGCTGTAACGGCTTGGCTTGCAGAAGTGGGGACCACTTTTGAAGGGTATCAGCTCGGCTAAATCCTAAGAACACGGCTTGGCTCGCTGAAGGAACTCGGCTAAGATCTTTCAACATGAGCCGATTGTAACGGCTTGGCTAAGTTCTTTCAAGGTTTGACGGACACGTGGCGTTGACTGCATAAATCTCAAGCCGTTACAGGCTTTGTCGGACACGTGTAACCCAACGTTTGGCTGGCCGTTTAAAGAGAATCTTGTGCCGTTTCAGCTCGTTGAAACGGCTCGGCGAGGGGTGTCCGTTGGCTATTTTCGAAAAGACGGCGTTGCAGTGGCCATTTTCGTGATTTCCCCTTACATAAATGGCACCTTGGGGAACGATTTGTTTTTTAATTAACAAGGGCACATTGGTCATTTAATTTAAATTTCTTACGTTGATTAGTGTAAAGGACATAATTTCTAGAGTTAATTACATAGATGATGGACCATGTGGTTTATAGTTAGTTTCATCTTTAAATACTAACTTTTTTTAACAGGTTTAGGTTTTATAGTTTCAATTTTGTAACACCTTTGTATACTAACACCAAAATTATCAATATAATGACTAAAATACCATTCCATTCTTTTTAATTTTATCAATGTAACACATTTGGGTACTAACACCTAATTTTATTTAAGTTTAAATCAATTTTACAAAATCTATTTTTTTTTATTTTCATCTTTTTATTATATCTCTTAATTAACATAAAATCTATTTATTTTTTTATTTATAAATATAAATTAAAAAAGTCAGAAAACGTCCGCTCCATTTTTTATTTATTAATAATATTAGACAAAATTGCAGAACACAACCTTTATGTTTGCCTCAAACTGCACTTTATACCTTTCACTATGAAATCAGCAAAACCAACATTTATGTTCATGTTTTGCTACAAGTTCAACCTTTACCACTAACACCGTTAGATTTCTTGGTTAAGTTACCTCACATGCTTTGCATGTGAGGGTATTAATGTCTTTTCAGCCGTCTTTTTAATTAAAACCAGATTTCTTTTTAAATTAATAACCCACCATAAATAATGAAACCAGATTTTAAAAAACTAATATACATATATATATATATATATATATATCATTAATCAACAGATGCAAAAAGATCAATCATTCAAGAAACTTAACCCATTTCAGATTACCATATCCCCATCCATAAACATTCAAAATAACAAGTTAAAAACACCAGAAACTCATAATATTCTGTAAAGATTTGCTAATTTGACTTATGTAACTGGTCAAACATGTAAGATGATCATCAACAAAACAGCAACAAGATCACCATTGATGGAATCTTAATCAGGAACACAACATATATTATCATAAGAAAAGACATGTGAATCATCTTTACGTTCTACCTTGTAAGCTTGCTGATTTTATATATTAATCTTACATCAGCAACCTTTAGTTCTGTACCTCTATTTCCCATGAATCATCAAGCTTCAATCTTAAAAAATGAATCTTTCATTCTTTAACCAAGGAACTTGATCAGCTTTGGGATTCCCTTGAGGGTTATGGTGTGGCTCTGAGATTGCAACAAGAAATATTAAACAAACAACTACCACCACCAAATTCACCCACCGTCACCACCGAATCCAGCCGTTACCACCACCAAATTCAGCCACCATCACCACCAAATTCGATGTGCAAATGGTGATATGATCGGTGAAACCTAGGGTTAGGGTTACGAAACACACCAAATTCGATGTCCGACGACCCTCCGGTTTGTGCTCCACTTCTGCTTTGCAAAACTACCAGAGGCGGCAGCGCACCGCCTTTCTCGTCGATGTGTCATCAGCAGCAAAGGTTGCAGCTCCGGCTAGTTCGTTTTTCCGGGCTGATCCAGTAGGTTTTTTGGTGATGGGGTGTTGGTGATGGGTGGTGGGGGTTGTGGTTGTTATGAGTGGCGGTTTGTGGTGGATGTAGTTAACGGTGGTGTTGAGTTGTAGAGGGTGGATGTTCTAGGTGAAAGGTGGTTTGAGTGAGTGAGAAAGAGAGAGAGGGAGAGGGGTTGAGGTAGGGTCCATATGTGATGGGTGGGTCCATATGTTTGATCTTTTTACCTTTTTATTGTTTGATTTTTAACCATAAAAAAATAAATGAAATGACATTAATACCCTCACATGCATTGCATGTGAGGGCAGTTAACTAAGAAAACCAAACGGTGTTAGTGGTAAAGGTTGAACCTGTAGCAAAACATGAACATAGAGGTTGGTTTTTACCGATTTCATAGTGAAAGGTATAAAGTGCAGTTTGAGGCAAACATAAAGGTTGTTTTATGCAATTTTGTCATAATATTACTAAATAATACTAGATAAATATCTGACTAATATTATGAATATATAAAAAGTCTTTAAAATATTAATTAAATAATGAAACAAATGATATAATAAGTATCTATTAAAATCCATAGTAATCTTGAAAACACACGAATATAATATCTGAAAATTAGTTAAATTAATATATCAAGATATGTAGCATAGTCGAGAAAAACTGTTTAAAAATAACTACAACTAATTTAATATATTTTGTAGTAAAATTATAAAAATGTATAATCTAATCTGACTTGTTTGTTACGATCAATTACTTTGCACATTTTGAGACGGTATGACTAAACCATGACGTCTCTATTTTATTTGTGTATTTATGTGCTTAGGAAACACTTTAGTTCGGATAAGATACAGTTTTTTATTATTATTGTTATTGGTTTTATATTAATTAATCCCATATATTTAAAATTACAAGAATTAAAACTAAGTTTTATACATTAAACACGTGTGAAACACAGAGTTTTAACCTATATCTTAATAATAATTTATTTGCACATTACCAACTATTATTATACCTATTGAATTTTTAATTATTTAAGATTTTGAGCAACTTCTATCGTGCTAAATTATTTATCATTTCTTTAAAAAATTATATATAAATATTTACTTATAAAAAAATAAATAGATCTTATGTAAATTAAGAGATATAATAAAAAGATGAAAATAAAAAAAATAGATTTTGTAAAATTGATTTAAACTTAAATAAAATTAGGTGTTAGTACCCAAAGGTGTTACTTTGATAAAATTAAAAAAAATGTAAGGGTATTTTAGTCATTATATTGATAATTTTGGTGTTAGTACCCAAAGGTGTTACACAATTGAAACCATAAAACCTAAACCTGTTAAAAAAATTAGCACTCAAAGGTGAAACTAGCTATAAACCACATGGTCCATCTGTGTAATTAACTCTAATTTGTAACTGTCACACCCCGAAATATCAGAGGATGGTGTGACTGGACCGGTATCTTCATTGCACAGCGGAAGCAAATAAGCTAAGACTTCTAGAAAACGAACGGCCACTAAGTACTTGAATCTCCAATGGTTCTCCTATTCCAACCATGCCATAGTTTTGAAAGTAACCTGAGAAAGAAACATGCGAAAAATCAACATAAAAGTTGAGCAAGTTCATAGTTTGTTTTGGAAAAGATTGTAAACAAATCTTTTTGTTCACCGGTTTAAAAGTTGTTGAGAAAACATAATAAAATCATTTTTCTCGGCATGTTATATGAAAACTGTGAGCTCCAAATAAACTTGTAAACATTTGTAAGTATTCCTTTGATAACCGGTATGAAAGCGTCTATGAACAGATCCATTAATGTGTAGCTAAAATATTAATATGTGTGCAATGGTGCAGGAAGGCTCAATCCTTTGCGTATTTCGTACCGGGCCACCCGACGGGAACGACATAGTCACCACATGGTCCAACTCGCGGTCTCATGGGTGGGGCTCGCAACACCCAAATAGATATATCAGTCATGCCCCTCGGTACTTATACAAGGATTAATGGTCTTAAGTGTGCGCCTACCCATTCACATGATCTAACAATTCATTCCTTAGCTAACCATACCATTTGTAAACGTTTGCAACATTTGTAACATGTATTTCACCCCAAAGTTATAAAACTGAAAACAGTTAAAAGAAAAGGGGGACATGAACTCACTGGGTTGTCTCGTTTTTTGTACGCAGACCAACCCAGTCCCATTATTGTAATTAGGAAATTCCCGTCTCTAGTCATGAAAATCATGTATGTTTCGTAAATACGCGTGTGTTTTGTAAAACCGGTATGTTTAGTCCAAATCGTTCGTAAACCATTTAAGTTCCTTGAAATCCATTCGCAACACAGTTTAGAAATGAGTTTTCGTTTATCGAAAAATTGTTTACTTTTGCAAAACTTGCATGTCTTTCCACCCCCGAAAACATTTATAAAATGTAAAACCGTAAAAAGTGGAGGTTATGAACTCACCTGGATTTCCATGTGCAAAGCTAGCTAAATACGACTTTGTGATGTCGTTTCCAAGACATGACTCGCTAGCGTGCATACTACATCATTCCTAACACGGAATATCTTATAAGTTTCTAACCAAAAGCGGTAACTAAAATACGTGTCACCGAGCTCTACCGAATCGTTAACTGAACGATTCGTTGATATGTTGTTAACTTAATAAAAACAATTAAGTTATACTTGTTAAGTTTTGTCTAATGTTGGTATCAATTGATAAGTCTTGGAAAGACTTAGTTCTCGAGAGATTTAAAATATATAAGTATTTATATATAAATATATAAATATATCGATAGAATAATGTTAGTCGTTCCGAGAAGTCGTACGTATATATAAAGAATATTTATATGAAAATATCACATAACAAACCCGTATTATGTATCGCGTCTCGCGTGAAAAGTATCAAAATATGCGTATATGTCGTTTAGGCATTTTGAAATAAATATAGAAAGTTATATTTACTTTATATGGTGTTCGTGGTGTGGTCGTTTATTATAACTATAATAGTTATATTTATTTTTATAAAAGAAGCGTCGAGTTGTTATGTTTGAAAAATAAATATATAACTATATTTATTTTTATAAAAGAATTCGTGTGTTACGATATTTGAAATAAATATATAATCTATATTTATTTTACAAAACAAAATCATGTTGTTTGATATTTGAAATACTAGTGGGAAGGCCCGCGCGTTGCAGCGGGTGTCCCGACTCATCAGATTCAATTATAATCCCCGTCTTTCGATAATATAACATAATATAACGTATGGGTTTCGATGCCGGCAAACGGGTATGTTGGTGCACTTGTGTCTGTACTTTGTCTGTATTTTGTCATGATACCAAACGATGTCTTGTGTTAGTCTGGTTTACGTCTTAGGTTTGTTAATATGTGTGTTCGATGTAAGTTTGACCAAGTCAACCATCCTCCTGGTTTGACTTGACCAAACAGTGAGCACTTTGTTTGTAAGATGTTGTGTCGAAGGATGAGTAATCAAAGGATTGTTTTATATCCTTCGATGAGCTCGAAGGATAAACCTTCGAAGGATATAGATGGACCTCGAAGGATATCATCCTTCGAGGTATATGTGGATCCTTCGATAGGCTTCTGATCGATAGATGATCCTTCGATCAGTCTATCTGATCCTTCGACCAGACGTGCTGTGATGGATATATATATCCATGTAATGTGTTCACTTCATTAGAGACAGAAAAAGAGAGAAGTGTGTGAGCTGTGAGTGAACTCAGTCTTGTAGAGAGAGTATTTTCAGTTGTAACCGTGTCCACTGAAATACAAGAGAAAACTTTGATATCTCGTGTGTCTACCTTTCTCTTTGTGGCTTGTTCTCTCACATAAACTACCGGTTTGCATTCTAGCTTGGATTCCGCACTTGCTAGAGTGTTAAACATAACAAGGATATGGTTTGACCTCATCCTCCGAGGGACCTACAAGTGGTATCAGAGCCGTGGCTCTTTTCCTTGTTAAAAAACCGAGTTTATACAAGACTTTGGAGTGTTTGGACAAAACTCACATGGTTTAGCAACTGTTTTTAGTGTTTTTCCCGCATTTCTTGAAGTAAAAACGTGTTCTAAACTAACCGGGTGTGTTAAAGGACGGGTTGGGTAACTTAAAAACTTGTTTTTTTGAAGTTTGGTAATTTCCGGCCAAACTCTGGCTTACTCCGGTGACCGGTTTCTGGATAAGAACAGTCTTTTTAAGTAATATTTTATTATTCAAATCTTGGTTTTGGTAAAAGTATGGCCTGACATACCTTTCTGCCGAAAGATTTCTACCAACCCATCACCTTTTCACCAACCTGTCATTTTTGTCAACTGTGTCAGTATCGATCGAAGGATATCCTTCGAAGTCGAAAGATCATCTTTCGATCAAAGGAAGTTCGATAGATAATCATCCTTCGAACATCCTTCGAAGTCTGTGTCTTATCCTTCGATCCAAGGAATCTTGTCGAAGAATACATCTTTCGATCTGCAGTTCTGGTTCGAAAGATAAGGATCTTTCGGTTGGAGAATCTTTCGAACACTGTTGATCCTTCGAACAAGTTTTGATCCTTCGATCCTAGTCTGTTTAAGTTTAACAAGTTTGTGTTTTTCTCGTCTTTCGATCAGGGATCCTTCGGCTGGTTGGTTCTTCATCTAAAATGAATTCGATGTGGGGTGTTCCGATAAATACAGAAATGTATTATGGTACTCCGACTCCTGATTCGGGAAAGTATACAAATACCCGTTTATCTCCTGCATGGGCCGAATCTCCCGTACCTGTATCTTCGCAAGCTAATGCTATATCTACCGGTCAATGGGCATTCGTATCAAATCAAACTCCAAGTATTCAAAGCATTTTGTTAAGCGAGAGCGAAACCGGAAGTTTGAATCGGCCTCCAAAGTTGATGCACTTAAGCGAATATCCAGGATGGTTTGGCAGATTTCATACATACGTCCTTGGTCAAAATACAGAATTGTGGTTGCGTTTCATCACAGATTTTGATCAAACAATAGAGGTTGCCGCTTCAGCTGCTGCTACGTTTGCAGATCTTACGGAAGATCAGAAGAAGGTCTATGACTTAGAGAAGAAAGCGTATGCCATTCTTACTCAGGCGTTAAGCAAAGATATTTATCATCAATTTGTCAGTTTCAAGACAACGAAGACGTTGTGGGACGCATTGAAGATAAGGGGCGTAGGAAATGAAGCGACACGTCAATTGAGAAAAGACCTGCTAAAGAAAGAGTTTGATGGTTTTACTTGTATGGAGAATGAATCTTTAGGAGATTTGACAAGTCGATTTAATCATTTGCTGACTGAATTGGCAAATATTGGGGTTGTAACAACTTCAGCAGAGGTAGTGAAAAAGTTTGCAGATGCACTGCCACCTCAATGGAATACTTTCTTGGAAATCATGAAGTACAATGGCACTTTAGCTACAACAAACTTCAATGACTTTGCTCAACTCCTGGAAAACAAGAATCAGGAAGAAACTCTCAAGGAAAAAAGAGTTCCAGTGCAACAAAATCCTGAAATGTATTATGGAACTTCTAGCACTTCTACAAAACCTTCTTCACACGCTCCAATTCAAACAGCGTTTGTGTCTAGCACTGACCTGTATGGCAATCCTCCTCCAACAACAGACATGTATGGAAATCCGCTTGAACCAGTCCCTCAACCAGTACCACAACAGCAAAGCCAACGACCTATCAGAGCAACTGATATGTTCGGAAATCCATTACCTGTTCGATCTACCGGACCAACAGATTTATACGGGAATCCACTTCCTCCTCAACAGCAAGCATGTTATGGAAGCACATCATCTGCTAGTCAGCAATGAAAGCCAAATGCAGTACGGCTCGACACCTCAAGTTTCTCTAAAGTCAGTGTTGAAGTAGCAAAAGAACATATGGAGCTTCTAAACACTTTGGTGAGCGTATACTGTGGATTAGTGGAAGGTCAGATTGGCAACATTAATCTGACTCAAGAAGACTATCAGCAGATCGATAAAGAGGAGATGGAGATGATGGACATCAAGTGGGCCTTTGCCAGTGCTGTTAGGCGAGCAAAGGATTTCATGGAAAGAACTGGCAGAACCAGCTTGGAAAGCAAGAAAGACACCAAGTATGGGTTTGATAAGCAGGCTGTTAAGTGCTTCAATTGTGGTGAACGTGGTCATTTCAAACGTGAATGTACAAGGCCATCTCAACATGGAAACCAAAATCCTTTCAGAGGTCAAGGCAACAGGGCAAATCAGAACCAAGTAAGGAACAATGAGCGCACATTGGTGCCTGTCAACAACCAGAGTCAAGCAGGACCATCTAATGCCAACCAGGCACTTGTGGTTCAAGTAGATGAAGGTTGTGATTGGTCAATTCAGTTGGGAAATGATGCTCCAGATGGAACAGCGTGTTTTGCTGAAGTCGTAAAGGATTTAAAGCACGCCAGTGGTGGAGAATCTTCCACCAATGGTGATGAATCTTCTGAAGATGAAGACAGTTCTGGTTATAGTGGAAGCTCAGATGAAGAATCCTCCACTTCAGGCAATGATCATGTGGATGAGACATCAAGTGCGTCAGTCGATGCAGATATTGATGAGCTTTTGGAAGAGGCTGCAGCAGGAACTGAAAGAAGATCTATTTTGGTGGATCAAGCTGCTTACTCTTCGTCTTCTATCCATTCAACCTTTATGGATAATGTCGACAGTTCATCAAGTCAGGTATGTGTCGATGAACCCACTGTTGTTAGTTGTGAAAATTGTGATAGTTTAAATGTTAAATGTGCTGATTTAGAGACAAACATGTCTGAGTTGCAAGGCAAACATGATGCTTTACAAGCTAGTTTGTTTGACTTGCAAGACAAACATGCTTCATTGAATGATAAGTGGTGTGAGTTGCAAAGCAAACACGAGGCTTTGCAAGAGAAATATGATGTGACATTCATCCACAATCAGAAGTTAACCGTGGATCTCTCGAAGTGCACTGAAGCCAACATGTTTTATGAAAACCATGAAAAGGAGTTTAAATCGGTAATTGAAAAATTAAAGAAAGATAAAACCGAGTTAACTAAAATGGTTTCCAGAAAACAAACTGACATTAATTTGTATATAACTCGTCTTGAGGTAATGCAAAAAGAAATGGCTTGTGTCAAAACTGAAAGTGAGGCGATCCAACTTAAGCTAGACAGTTATTTGAGCTCTAGCTATGTGTTGGATCACATCATTGACGTACAGAAAGAGAAACGGGATGTCACATGCATTGGATACAAGAAATGTCCACCACCTGTGAGACACAATTATGATGCCATGCCTGACGAGGAGGATATAACTTTCTTTGAACCATCTGTTCCTCTAGATGTTAATGAATTTGCAACAGGACTCGGATACAAGAAAGAAATATCATCAGATTCGGATGTGTCAGCAGATACATGTGTGTCTTCTGCTGAACAGAATCAGGATCCTCCAGTTGTTGTTGAGGATGCTGATTCTTCTGATGATGAATCTGATGATACTGATTCAGCAAAGTCTGATGCGGTGATAAAGGAAGAGGACATACCTCTTGAGAATCATATTCTGTGTGATCCTCCTGCAAAACCCGCTAAGACTGTTGCAATCGAGTCCTTGTCTGCACAAGAGTCGGAGAGTGTGGATTTGCTGTATACTCTTGTTGGTGATAATAAAATTTATTCTGACAAAGATTTTCCGATTAAGAACGTAAATCAATCCTTAATCAGCAAAGTTTTTGAAAATTCGACAAGTAAATTTCTGGGTAAGAAAGGATCACACGTTGTGGTAACACAGTGCCCTCCTATCCCAAAGGCTGAAGTTAGAAAACAATTTGGCAATCAGAAATTACCAACAGAGAAAAGGCAGCAAAATCATAACAAACAAAAAGGAAAATTGCCAGCTCAAGGTCAAAAGAAGCCAAAGCAAAAGAAGAACAAGAATGTGAACTTTGTGAAATCTAAGGGAACGGACAAAATTGAAACATTTGAAAATCAATCTAACTTAGATTTTGTCAAGAAAGCAACAGTGATGAAAAGGAATGAACCAAATAGTTCAAAACCTAGTACCTCGGGATCACAAAGTTCATCATCGGCAAGACGATCACATGATACTTCGGGGTTTGTTGAACGAAGATCATGTTTTGAATGTGGTACAATTGGACATATAATTCGAAATTGTCCGTATCTTCATAAATTAAAAGCCAAAGAAGATGATCCCCGTGAACACAATCACCAAAAGCGATCTGTTTCTGTAAAACAAGATCCCCGACTTGTAAGAGAAAGGGAAAAGAAACAGAAACGTCAACAAGTCAAGGTGATTGAAAAGGCACTTAAAACTGATGTGATTCAAAAACAATATGTTTCAGTTAAGCCAGAAAACTCAAAATTTTCAAAAACTTCAAACAATCACGAAGTTAAATTTTTAAACAATCAAACTGGTATAACAAAACAGACCTGGAAACCAAAAACGGTTATTGAATCAGGGGGACCATCACAATTTATGAATCATCAAAGAATAGAAGTTATTGTTGTTGATGAAAATGGAAGACCCAAGACCACAATGGCTTGGGTCCCCATCTCCAACTAATCAAGTGAGTTCATGTGCAGGGTGTTCCAGGAGGAACTATCAGTAGTCATTGGATTGTTGATAGTGGGGCATCCAGGCACATGACTGGCGACATGAAGCTTCTCTACGACGTCAAATCTATTAGAGGATGTTATGTTGCTTTTGCTGGAGATAAAGGCGGATATATTACGGGTGAAGGAATGATTTCCAACGGGGTTGTTAGCTTTGATAAGATCAACTTCGTACAACAACTTGATCACAATCTTCTTAGTGTTTCTCAAATTTGTGATAAGCAGTTCTCAGTACACTTTGATGCAAATGGATGTTATGTGCTGAAACCCGGCTTCAAAATTCCAAAAGAATGGATTCTCTTGTCGGCTCCAAGGATAAATGATTTGTATGTCCTTGATATGAGCCAAGCTATCACAACGTCTGCACAAGCAACTTGTTTCGTTTCCAAAGCCACAGAAAAAGACTCAATCTCTTGGCACAGACGAATGGGTCACATTCACTTACGCAAAATGAATCATTTGGTGTCAAATGAATTGGTGAATGGTGTTCCTCTTAAAAACTTCCATCTTCAAGACGTCTGTGTCTCGTGCCAGAAAGGAAAACAAACGAAGAAGCGACACCCTACAAAGAAAATCAACACGGTGGCTGTTCCTCTTGAACGTTTGCACATGGATTTGTTCGGTCCTGTCAAGCACAAAAGTATTAGGAATGATCAATACTGCCTCGTGATAACTGATGATTATTCAAGATTTTCTTGGGTGGCGTTCATGGCACACAAGAGTGAAACCTTCGGTATTATCAAAAACTTGATTATTCAGATTGAGAATCTATATAAGTTGAAGGTTAGGCGGATACGTAGCGACAATGGTACAGAATTCAAAAATCATGCCATGCCGGAGTTTTGCACTTCAAAAGGTATTCTTCACGAATTTAGTGCAGCTTACACTCCTCAACAGAATGGCGTCGCTGAACGTAAGAACCGCACATTGATCGAGACTGCTAGGACAATGTTAGTAGAGTCACAATTGCCGATTCCATTCTGGAGTGAAGCTGTGGCCTCTGCATGTTATACGTTGAACCGAGTCCTCACAGTCAAAAGGCACAACAAGACCTGCTTTGAGCTTATAAACAAACGGAAACCAGATTTGTCATATCTTGAACCGTTTGGAGCTCCATGTACAATAATCGATCCTAATGGAAAGTTTGGGGCAAAAGCAATTGATGGATACTTTCTTGGGTATGCCACCCCGAACTTAAGAGTCTGGAATCTAGAGACTAAAAGGGTCGAGGAATGGTCTGAAGTCAGAGTACAAAGGCACACTTTACCAGTCAAATGTCCTGGTCAGCCTTGGATGTTTGAGTACGATGACTTTTTCAATTCGATCAATGTTAAAGCAGTTGAAGAAAATGCTGCAGCAAGGATGTTTTTCGAGAGTGACAATGCAACAGATTCACCATTGGTTCGTCCAATTATTGTCAATCAAGAACCATCTTCAGTGAACAATAATGCTCTCGACAATGAGGATTTTCACGATGCTACCGAATTGAACGAATCTTCAGAGGATGATGAATTTCTAGATGCAGATCAAGAGGCTCCAACAACAGCAGTACATGGTACTTCAGAGGGTACACCTCCAGTGGATGTCCCTAGAACAGCTGAAGCTACTGCATCATCCTCTTCGTCAATTCCGGGCATTGAATTGGTTGTTGATCTCAATCTCAACAATCTGGGTACAAATATTCCAGTTCAAGATAATCCAGAAACAAGGATTCACAATACCCATCCTCAACAAAACATCATCGGAAATGTACAAAGTGGCGTTCAAACAAGAAACATGTTGCGAAACAACAACAATGCAGGCTTGTATGCAACTATCCGAGAATCTGGTCAACAAAATGATTGGTCTTTCGCGTGTTATGTCTCACAGGAAGAGCCAAGAACTTGGAAAGAAGCTTTGAAAGATAACTCTTGGGTTGAAGCAATGCAGGAAGAACTGCAACAATTCCAGAAGCTTGGTGTCTGGAAACTCGTAGAGAAACCTGCTGGTTACAAGAAGATTGGTACCTGTTGGGTGTTTAAATGCAAAAAGGATGACCGTGGAGTCGTTATTCGGAACAAAGCACGACTAGTCGTTCAAGGTTTTCGTCAGATAGAAGGGATCGAATACAATGAAGTATATGCACCTGTTGCACGTCTAGAAGCAATTCTGATCTTTCTGGCTTATGCCTCATTCAAAGGTTTCAAGGTATACCAGATGGACGTGAAAAGTGCATTCTTACATGGTGTGGTGGAAGAAGAGGTGTACGTCGAACAGCCTCCAGGTTTTGAAGATCCTATCCATCCCGATCGGGTTTGGTTGCTCAACAAAGCTCTCTATGGTCTACATCAAGCACCCCGAGCTTGGTATCCAACCTTATCTAATTATCTGCTGGAGAATGGATTTCGCAGAGGTCTTATCGATTGTACTCTTTTCATCAAAGAACAAGATGGAGATCTTCTACTGGTACAGGTATACGTTGATGATATTATTTTTGGTTCTACTAATGATGTTTTGTGTAGGAATTTCGAGCGCATTATGCAGGATAAATTCGAGATGAGTGCTATGGGGGAAATGACTTTCTTTTTGGGCCCACAAGTACAACAAACCGAGTCTGGGATATTCATCCATCAGACTAAATATGTTGGTGACATCTTGAGCCGGTTCCAGATGTCTGATGCAACGCCCACTGGTACCCCATTGCCACAAAATCACGGAATTACTCCAGACTTGAAGGGTGAAGCTGTTAGCCCCTCATACTACCGCGCGATGATCGGATCTCTTATGTACCTCACAGCATCAAGACCAGATATAATGTACCCAACGTGCCTGCTTGCCAGATATCAAGTCAACCCGAATGCCTCACATCTTGCAGCTGTAAAAAGGATTTTTCGTTATTTGAAGGGTTACCCTGACACCGGTCTATGGTACCCTAGGGATAATAACTTTGACTTGATCGCATTCAGTGATTCTGATTTTGGCGGATGCAAAATCGACAGCAAATCCACAACGGCTGGATGTCAGTTTTTGGGAAATCGCCTAGTCACATGGCAGTGCAAGAAGCAGACGTGCGTCGCTACATCAACATGCGAAGCTGAATACATTGCTGCCTCAAGTTGTTGCTCCCAGGTCCTATGGATCCAACAACAAATGCGTGACTACGGTTTTGAATTCCTAACTACTCCTATTTACGTTGATAATTCTGCTGCCTTACAGATCACTAGAAATCCTGTGCAGCATTCAAAGACTAAGCACATCGAAATTAAGTATCACTTCATACGTGATTGCTTTGAGAAAAGGCTAATCGATGTTGCTTACGTTCACACCGATAACCAACGTGCCGACCTTTTTACCAAAGCATTTGACAAATCAAGATTTGACTATTTATTATTGGTAAACGACATTAAGGTCAAGCAAGAGTAAAACCAACATCGGGAAATCATTTTTGTAAATACCTTTGTGTTTTAAATTTATCTTAGTTTGTTGCTTTTAGGGGGAGTAATTCCAAAATTTGAAAATCCAAAAACATCGAAAAATTTCAAAAACTCAAAAACAATAGAAAAACAAAAATGAGTTTCCTGGCGAGCAAAAGAGAAAATGATAGTACATCAGTGGTCTGTCCAAACCTCTTTAAACCTAAACTGATAAACGATAAGCAACTCTATATAAGATGTATCGGTAGGCTCACAATCATTTTAAAGTGTGCAGGGTGATATAAACTTAAATCGACTGAAGACCAGGTGGGAACCATTCATTGGCATATGGTCTTAGTACCGAAATTTCGTTTGAGAGATTGCCGAGGTTCTGAGATATTCGGTCTTTATGCTGCTTATCATCTGGGTATCATGGTTGTATCTTTTACCGAAAAATAACGGGGACGCAAGTCTAGATCTTCCATGATACCATACATACGTGTACATATTGCATTCGACCTCAATAAGTGATCAACAATCACATGTCCAAACAAATAAGTGATAAAATATCACATTCATCCGGGAGTCAAGTTCGTCTCTCTGCTGTACGAAAGTACTGACCTGTTCACGGACTTGCTCCTGTGCCCTCATGCATCGAAAATCAAGTTCCTCATCAATAAGTGATTCTATCACATAGGGCTTGTTTTCAAATCAAAATAAGTGAGAATCTCACATCATATACGGTCAAACAGATGATAATCGGTATACTCACCGGTAAGATGAACTCTCGTGCATACCTTGATACGGGAATGTGTCGTGATGTGGATGAACACCGGTCGGTAAGTATAAATCATACCTTAACGTATCCCCTCGCCATGATTACATCTGATAAGTTGAGCTTATGTGGACAACAATACCGATAATTGTTATAGGATGCTTATCTTAATGCTAACTAATTGAACAACAAGAGCGTTTTGGCATGACCGTACACTGATATGATTCTCTTACCCTCGAAACTCGCAAAAAGAATGTCTGTAAATATTTATTTAATGCTTTCAGTTTCTGCACCTTTGTATATATTTATTTACTGCTTTCAGTCTTTACATTTGAAATATTCAAAAATACCAAAAAGATTTTAGGTGTGTTTTAATATAAACTTTCTAAAAGCCAAAAAGATTTTATTTCTATTTTATTTTCGATCGTACGATGTTGGAGCTCGAGTCTTCGTTACCTGAAACCTGATTGAAAACCAAAATCAACTAAATCTTCATAAAGGTCAAAATTTACAAGTTTTGAAAGTTAAAAACCTGAAATTGATAAATTCGTTAAACTTTCAAACTGTCGGACGGTGTTTGATTGAAAAATGGTCATGTGTGTGTCATTTGTTTATGTTACTATATTCCAAGCAGTTGTTCTCATTACGCGTTTAGATTTCTTGCATGTGCAGATTCTAAAGGCAAGGAGAACATGGTCGATGACAAGCTTTGGAATGAAGACACGACGTGAAGGCACTCAAGTGATGAAGATGATCGAGTTGCCGCTGACCATCATCGACACCACAAGGATCTCAAGTACTGAAGATCAAATCGTTCACGGGCATAACTCAAGGGGGAGCTTATGTTAAGGGGGAGTTTGTCAACACACTTCCTACATGAAACGGGGAGTTTGTTGGTACACTTTCTGCTTTCAAGACGTGAAGACTTTAAAGATCCTCCGACATTGAAGACTTGAAAGGACGTCAAAGACTTGAAGACACGAAGATCGAGACAAAGCTACAGCCAAGGGGGAGTTTGTTGGTGCACTTGTGTCTGTACTTTGTCTGTATTTTGTCATGATACCAAACGATGTCTTGTGTTAGTCTGGTTTACGTCTTAGGTTTGTTAATATGTGTGTTCGATGTAAGTTTGACCAAGTCAACCATCCTCCTGGTTTGACTTGACCAAACAGTGAGCACTTTGTTTGTAAGATGTTGTGTCGAAGGATGAGTAATCAAAGGATTGTTTTATATCCTTCGATGAGCTCGAAGGATAAACCTTCGAAGGATATAGATGGACCTCGAAGGATATCATCCTTCGAGGTATATGTGGATCCTTCGATAGGCTTCTGATCGATAGATGATCCTTCGATCAGTCTATCTGATCCTTCGACCAGACGTGCTGTGATGGATATATATATCCATGTAATGTGTTCACTTCATTAGAGACAGAAAAAGAGAGAAGTGTGTGAGCTGTGAGTGAACTCAGTCTTGTAGAGAGAGTATTTTCAGTTGTAACCGTGTCCACTGAAATACAAGAGAAAACTTTGATATCTCGTGTGTCTACCTTTCTCTTTGTGGCTTGTTCTCTCACATAAACTACCGGTTTGCATTCTAGCTTGGATTCCGCACTTGCTAGAGTGTTAAACATAACAAGGATAAGGTTTGACCTCATCCTCCGAGGGACCTACAGGGTAGGACTTGTATTAGACAGCTATCACTTAATACCATACCCGTCTCAAACCCATGAAAAAGTTTATAATTAACCCCATATCAGGCGTCATATCTGAATAAGCGTCCCATTACTCATCTCAAATGTTTTTGGTGTCTCGATTCGAGTTTTTCTAGCAGCCGTAAAACCAACTCTTGGAGTTGGTGTAGCCACTAAAATCACATTTTGAATCTGCAGCATAGTAATACAGCAGATATGTTAGATATGGCTGTTGAGTACATCAAAAACCTTCAAAAGGAACTTCAGGTATATCACATCAATCTTAAGCATTTTCCCATAAAGAAGGTGGCTCCATGACCTAACGAAAACAAAAACCAAACCAAACACAACTCTAAACTTAATAGATGATCAAATTCACATATAAAGTATTCTCCATATAGTGCGGTATAACTTACACGGTGGCAGTGAAGCGTAATGCCATCTTTTGTGCACAAATATGGCGCATTCTACAAGTAAATAAAACAGATTCAAACAACATTAGTTTGACTATACAAACCATACATATATATCAAACTATAAAGAGTATCAAAACTATTAATCCCATTCATCACATGCACGCCCAGTGGGGGACAAGAAAAATTGAAGATGCTAAGAATTTGTCCAATCAATGAATTAAAAAAAACTACTTCATTACAATGATTCGAACTTTAAAAATGTGATGCTCAGATGATAGATCCAGTACTAAGTGAGCTAAATTTTAATTTGCAACACCACAGGCTAACCTATGTCCAACCTAATACATATATACTAATATACTTAGACAATTATACATATGTACACAATGCTGCACATCATTGGCATCCTAAATCTCTAATTCCATCCAAATCTGATACTTTTATATCACTGCATTGGCATTGAAGGTCATGAAATCCCTAAAACCCTTTCCTAACTAATATATATTTATTATACTAAATAAAATTTATTATATTTATAGAAATAATAGCCTACTTTAGGCTCGCAAGCATAGTCAAGTTCGGGCTCGTATATTAAAAGAGCTTCAATATAGGCTTGTGCTCGTTTAAGCTCAACTCGATTCGAGCATTTAGCGTGCCAATCTCAAGTAGCTCACGAGAGGGTCAACTCGTTTACGTCTCTACTATTTCCCAACCAGCCCATCTTGTCACCTCTAACTCTAACTCCATGTCTCCATCCCTCAGTCAGTAGCCTATAAGTTGTGTTTGTAACAATATTTTTTTGCCCATTTTGTATTTTGTAAACTAACTAATGTGTTACGTTACGAAAAAAAGATAATCTCTATGAAACAAACTATATAAGACAATGTAAGCATTTGATACAGTTGAGAAAGACTTTTGACCCGTTCGACCCGTTCCATTTTAAATTAATTTTAACATTTGACCCAGTTGACCCGTTATCAATATAATACATATGGATTAAAATTTATTAAGGTAATACATGGAGTTTTGTGTTTTTTGTATTTCTTACCTCGAGAATGCCACAACCAACTCCAATCTCACCCGCTGGGGTCACGGTGGCAGCAGTTGTTGGGTGATCCTGACTACTCTTCCCTTTCATGGTGTTCAATGAAGGCGCCAAAGGTGTAGGGACCACAACACCCGATTCCACGTGTTTTGGGTCAACGCTACAAACCGACGAGGCCGAGCAACGGCAGCAGTTGACTCGGATATAGCCCCTGCCTTGAACTTCTGTTTTGGCTTCAGCGCATGAATTTCGGTGTACAATCTGTATATAGTAGTTACCATACCAGTATTTCAGTCTTCAATTAAAGATTTTCACGACAAAAACTATAAAGAAAAAAAACTGCAAATGACAGCATGGCTATAGCTGCTGACCTGGCAAGTCTAGCATGGCAAGTTGCCACCTCTTAGTCACTGAAATTAATCTGGGTCGGGTTTTCAGTAGTTCAAATCATGAATATTGTGCCATTTTCAGTTAACACCATATGAACCAAATACTGGTTATACGGGATCCCATTTTAAGCTGATATGATACCTGAATGCAAAAATCGTTTTGCATACCACCTACAAAAGAGGTGGCTTTGTTATAAAAGGAAAACAATTTAGTCAAAATAGTATACATCGAACCTCATAAAACAACTTACTTCATGCTATTATAAAACAACTTACTTCATGCAAAAAATAGGGGCTCGCAACTAAAGACTCAAATCAAAGTTTACACAAATGCTAAATGTGAAAGTTTAATATAAAAAAGATTGAACATACTGAACATATGCACTTCAACATACCTTTTCAAATCATATATTCATATTGTTCCTCCATTAAAACAATCCCCTCCTCTTTAAGTGCAGCCAAAGTCTAGAAACAATTAAGAACAACCAAATATTAAGATCTCTTAACAATTTTACTAAAACTTGATTAAGAAATTCTTCTAATAAAACATGTTATGTAAGTTACTATTTTTTTTCTTGGCCTTTTGATGTGGTTTTGTCACGAATAGAAGGTTTAATCCAACAATCCTAAACACCCACTCAAATCATTAAATATGCAGATTTCCAATTGACAAAGAAATAGAAATATAAAAAGTGAAATTATAAAAAGTTAAACCCAAATATAATAAAAGGGAATATAAAGGTGAAATTATAGAGAGATGGAAGAACTAAGCAAATCTTATACCTTAAGCTTTCTACCCGTCCAGATCAGCAGATCCTTCAAAATCAAGTGTCGTAGCTGACATAATTGCAAGATGTATGTCTATAATCAAAGGATTGAACCTTGATGAAGAGATCCAATATAGCACGACCGAGCATTAAAACCCTAAAACAGAGAAGAAACCATAACTTCATGATGAAGAGTTCGTAGTGATGGAGAAATCGCGATGGCATAGAAGATCTGATATCGTCAAAGAAGATGAGATGCATGATTAGGTTTGATTTTGGAAGGAAGAATAAAAGAAAATGGATGGAGTTAATCATCTGCAACTTACCAGAAGAGAAAGGTAGTGAATAGAGCATTGAAGGACGACGATTGATGTTCAACAACCGACATGGGGGTTTCATTTTACAGGGTGTCGATTAGGTTTGCTGAGGGCAGAGAAGGAAAGAATTGTGTGTGCGAGAGTATGGAGTTCAAGTGCAATTACTATTCTACCATGTTAGTGTCTTAAAAACTTGAACCCTTTACAATTTTACCCTTTCAAAACAAGCTTATATTAATTGTACATATTGCATAAAATAATGGACACTATGTAAAATTACATGTGTGTACATCACTTCTCCTTTTTTATAATAGTATAGATATGTATAAACTATATTCATTTTATAAAACGAATTTGTGTTGTTTGTTATTTGAAATAAATATATAAGCGATACTCATTTTATAAAACGAATTCATGTTGTTTGGTATTTGAAATAAATATATAACTATATTTGTTTTTATAAAACAAAATTGGTTTGTTTGTTGTTGGAAATAATATATGAAATCACATTTGTGTTATCGGCGTTTGAAATTAAATATAAAAGTTATTATATTTATTTTATAAAGTAGTTCGTGTCAATCACGTTTTTGTAAGTTTTAAAGTGTCGTTGAAATATTATGCATTTGTATTGGTTTTCATAAAAGTCGCTTGATGTCGTTAGTTGTCATTTTTCAATAAAACACGTTTGTTTTTCTGATTTTCTAGAAAAACGGGCAGAGTTTCCTCTGTTTTTGGACGCCCCTGACACGTTTTTGTAAGTTTTAAACCGGCTGACCCGAACCGACTGACGTAAACCAAACCGTTGACTGCCTTTGACCAGCTGACCCGTTGACCCGAACCTGAGACCCGAACCGAGCCAAAACCTGTTGACTGACTTGTTGACCGCACCCAAACAAAACCTCAAACCTGATGTGGAACCGAACCCCAAAACGAAAGCAACCCGAACCAAGATTCTGACCGAACTAACCCAGATCGGAAATTTTTTGTTGGAACAAAGAACCACTGCCGCTGTGGCGACGGCGCTGCCGTTGGCAGGAGTCGCCTGAAAACGGCTTTTTCGCCATCAATCTCCTTCCTCGTTCTCTCTCTCTTTCGGCTCTTCTGATCTTGTTGTCGCCTGCTGCTCGCCACCACTGGAAGGTGGTGGGGTGATCTATTTCGTTGACGAGGGGGTGTTTGCAGGTGAGTGTTGCCTAAGTTGAGAGAAGGGTGTATATGGGAGGTGTAGCCGGTTATAACCGTCGACGATCACACCGGAATTCCGACGGCTGGTGGGTATCGAGAGGGAGAGAAAGGGGTTTGTTTGGCTGTAATCTCTTGTAAAAGGAACTAGGGTTTCCTTATGAGGAAGATGATGTTCTCTTTTGATGTAGGCTTGGTGTGTGTATTTGTAGTGGGATTCGAGAGAGGGAGAGCAGACATAGTGTCTGTGTTTCTTGTGTGTGTGTGTGAAGATGTTTGGCTGTAATCTCTTGTAAAAGGAACTAGGGTTTCCTTATGAGGAAGATGATGTTCTCTTTTGATGTAGGCTTGGTGTGTGTATTTGTAGTGGGATTCGAGAGAGGGAGAGCAGACATAGTGTCTGTGTTTCTTGTGTGTGTGTGTGAAGATATGGTTTTGTAGATGAGAGTTTTTGAGAGAGAAAGTGGTTGTAAACGGCTGTGCAAATGAGAAGAGCAAGGGTTACTTGCATTTATATACTAGTGTTTGTTTCAATTGGGCTTGGGCCCAAGGCCCACAAGCCCAATCTCGTGTTTAAGTGGCCCGTAACTTACACGAGATCCATTAACGCACCCAAAATCCGTGAAACGACATAGGATATTATTTTAAAAATCAAAAATACGTAGGATGGTGCCGGTAGTCACAGTTCGTCGCATTCGCTTGTCGATTATGGCAAAAATCGCATAATTTGCGTCGTTGGCCGTTTGTAACCGCTTTTTTTTATCCGGTCTCGACTACGGATATTAAAATCTAATTACGAAGCTAAATATATTGTAAAATTTTAGTTTTGAAGTTAATACGTGTGTCCGATGCTTCCGTTTCGTTGCCGGTGCGTTCCTGTAGTCGCGTTTTTCATTCAGGTTTACATTTTGTGGCGTACGGAAGCACTATAAATTCGCGCAACTAAATTTATAAGTACAAAATATTCGTACAAAATTCATATTTGTCGGGGTTGTCAGTATTTCGTACGGTTTCGATTCGTTAACGTTTAATATTTCGCAGATTTTCCGCAGATCGTCATACGCTCACTGTAAAGCCGAATAGACGTTCCTAGGCACTCCAAAGGCCTAATTAAGTTAAACTACGTGTTAAACACTATTTATTACCATCCTAATGTTTGTTAATCGTGAAATTAGGAGCCGTAAATCACCGGTTGTCACAGTAACAAACCAATTAAATTAAGGATTCTAGTGTAGTTAGTAAATAGGGTTGTCCAGATTTCGAGTTATTCGGGTTTTTAGTTATTGGAAACCTAATTGTAACCCAATCCAAATGATATTCAGGTTATTCAGTTCCGGGTTTATTCAGGTTTGGTTAATCGGTATACGGGTTTCTAGATATAAATTGCAATACATATCTTACAATTTAACTTAACATGATTATGTGACATTCGGCAAAATTCTGGAAATTTCGTACAACCCGAACAACTATTACATTATTTATTTTTCGCATATTTGACTTGATTTGTATTTGATTAAGTCTTAAAAGTCTAGGAATTATAAAAATCATAGCTTATTATGATAACAAACCCCTTACGATTAGAAACTATATCCTAGACTTACGGTAGAAACGCGAACAGACAATGCTTGTCAGTACTAGTCTCGGTACAGTCTGACACGATAAAAACGAGACATAAAGATATTTCTGCACAAATATGCTATAAAAACTTTGTCTAAAATAACACGTGCCTTATATTATTTAGAAAATTCCAATTAAAAACCAAATTGTCCAAGTCCGCAGAAAAGTACAGTAATCCTGAGGAAGTGTACAACATTCCGCAGAAAAAAACAGTAACTGTCCGAAAACCCAAAAATAAATATTATTTGTCATAAATAATATAACGGGTATTAAAAACAACACAAAATCCGTATTTAAATCTTATTATGTTAAGCTGCGCAGTTAGTTCAGTAAACTGCCTAACAACAAAGCCGGTACCGGAACTGTGTCAGAAATAATACAATTTTTAGTCCAGAAAGTTGGATTAATAATTTGGATGATAAAACATGTACAAAAACAATTTTTGTCATGGATTTATATAAATAAAACGCAGTATCAGTATTTAACCCGGTACAAGACCTGAACCAAAATTTTCAACCGAACAACGAACTAATAATTTTAGTGGGTTAGTTTTACCTAGTGTCACATTACTTTAAAGTATGAAAGCTTGAAACATTATAGAAATTTTTATATAAATTATCAAAGTTCATGAAAGTTTATATATTTAATCAAGTTTTATAAAAAAAAAATATAAATACCCTTCCCCCTTGATGATTCACGGCAATCTGGGTCCCCCTTTTAGCCACTCATCTCAAATTTGTGTGTTGGAAGATCTTGAATGTGATTAGTGGAGCATGAGGTGGAAGATCCTAATCAAAACAACTCACTAAACACTCCACCTCAATTGATTTTCCAAAAAAAAAAAAAAACTCAAGAACTCTTCATCTCCTTACTCTCTCTCTCCTATTTTCGGCTAGAACACCTCCATCACCATCTTCATCTTTTTTTCAAAATTCAAACACTAGAAATCTTGCAAACATGGAGGTGCATGGATGATTCAAAGCATTTACAAGACTTGAAGATACCCTAGAAGCACTTTGGTAGCACTAGGAGTTCCTGGATCATCATATCTTCATGTCTTCATCTTTGTTTTTACTAGCAAACTTGTAAGAACCATCACTAGCTTCTACATTTTTATTATTTTAGATTTTTCTTAAAAATACAAGATCATCTTGAATCAAACATAACAAAACCCACTTGAAAAACAATAAGAAAAACTAAAACTATTATTTTGATCTTATAATTTCTTGGTGATTTTGGATGAACTTCAAGAAGTTTATGTTAGTGATTATGAATCTTGTTTATTCTTGTACAAAAATATGATCTAAACACATGCATGTTAGATCTAACAAGATTCATCAACAAAAGTTATGAACATGGGTTTTTATTCTTAAAATAGTTACATGCATGTTAGAAAACATGAGTAATTATTTAAAATCCAAGAACTTAAATTTTTGTTAAAATGTATGAACAAAGTTTCCATTTCTAGAAAGAATCAAGAACATGAAACTTGTAAATAAAAGAGTTTTGAACACATGTTTATACTCAAAATGACTACATATATCACCTAAAACATGAATTTTTAAATAAAATTATGTTCTACAAATTTTGGCAAAAATCATGAATAAAGTTTCATTTTTGGAAAAGATAGAAACTACAACATGTTCATAACACTTTTGTTGTCAAGATATGATGATTCTTGATACTTGATGATATTTTGAGTTGAAATGATTTGAATACAAATTTGTTTAAACTTGGGAAAATCCATAGTTTAAAGGAAACTATGGCAAAATTTTTATAAAGTTGGTTATGATCCAAAGGTGTTAAACAAAGGATTTGGTGACTAGAAAATAATTTGGAATCTTTAAACTTGATTAAACGAATTTTTGGGCAAGAAATTATAAGTTCATGTGTTATAAAGATTTCTAAACTAAAAATGACAAAGTATATATTTTAGATAAAATGTTGATGTGTAGTAAAATACACATATTTGTCCTGTGTGAAATGTATAATTATTGTATGATTTTTATTATTTTTTTTATTTAGTTTTAAGTTTGTTTTATTTTATTTTGTGTTTTGCCAAGTCCTGGTGTAAATGGAGCAAAAACGGCGAATAAAACGGAGTCCGAATGAAGAAGAAATGAAGAAAAGAACATAAATACTTGCCAGAAACAGTCAGAACTTCATCTTGACATATCCGGAGCTAGAAAATGAGTTACGGGAGCCATAATATATGCTTTTGGGGTAGCTCGACGAGAGGAATCCAAAAATGAAGTTAGCTTTTGAAGATGCCTTACGGACCGTAAGGCTCACACCCTTACGGTCCGTAAGGACCTGTCGGCAGACACTTTCTAGTGCGGGAATGGGCAGTAGTGGAATGTTAGTTGGAAAGGTCTTATGGACCGTAAGGCTCCCACCCTTACGGTCCGTAAGGGGGTCTCAGAACCTCAAAAACTTGCCTATAAAAGGCATTCACTTGTAACTCTAAAAACAGACCTCAAGACCGAAATCAGAGAGCAAAACTCAGATCAAATGTAGTCTAAGAAGATTTTGGAGCACCTTGGAGCTTTGCAATGGTCTAGGAAGCTTCCGGTTCGAGTTCTAAGCTTCCGGGTTCGGTAAATATTCGTTTTCAGTTTGTATTTGCTTTGTACAATGTTTTCAGTTATTTTCAGACTTTGTTCAGTTGTATTATTGAATATTATGTGTAGCTAAACTTTAAAACTATCTAGGTTGTGATGAACACTTGTTGAAATGTAGTTTTTACCGGGTATTGTGTGATTATGGTTTGTTCTTGTTAAGTAAATGATTTAAGTTTCTGATTTGGTGTGTATGCATATTTTAACTTGGTTAACACTTTGATCATATGTTTTACATAAATTCCGGTGAAAGTCTTTTCATTTAAAGAATTAATGTTGATATTCAAGTCTTAGCGGTTTGGGTAATCATATGGTGGTATTGTAAAATAAACCATAAAAATAATGATCAAGAATTAATCCAGTTTGAATGTTCTACTATTTTTAGCGCTGTGAGGTATAAAGATATTAATAGATCGAGTTTAGTGTATTGCTAGGATTGTGCTTTTTGAGAAACCCGGTTTTAGTTAAATTGTCGCTAACTTGTCTATTAAACCAAATCAAGTTTTCTTAAATTGCTTTAGATTTACAACTGTGAGGAAGTCAGTCTTTCCAAGCACTTTTCTAGAACACTATACAACCGTGAGGAAGTCTAGAAAATCGGTAATCGAAATAAATCTTTAAAGTCACATAGTTGTCTTCCCGAGAATGATTGGGAATCCTATACATCGTCTTTTAAGGTTTAATATCTAAAGATCCCGGTTTCATATCACACAAATACCCGGTAGAAAGTATGTTATTAACAAGTGGGATTCCAACCTAGATAGTTTCTTTATTATCATAAAATCAAACCTTTGTCTTAATGTGTTTTTAGTTCATGTTTATTAATTAGTTTTTAATTAATTTACTTTTCAAGTGAAACCCCCCTTTAAATAAAAAATACAAAAATATAATAATGTTTAGTGTGGTGTCATTTTAGTGTATATAAATTAATTAACGTAATTCAACAGAGTCTCTTGGGTTCGATACTCGGACTTGCATCAGCTATACTACACTGATCGGTACACTGCCGGATGTGTGGTTTAGGTTTAGATCGAGTCTAAGTTTATAAATTTAAAACTTAGAGTGTCTAGTTTAAGGTTATCTTTAAAGTTTGTCTTTTTGTACATTATTTGTAAAAATGTGTTTTTCGTGTCGGACATGTAGTAACTGGAAGGGTTAAGTACCGTTAGTTGGGAACTCCTGTCTAGGCTGGCATTCGTACAAATCCAATTATAAGGACCCGTTGCCTACCTGTGGACAATCCCAATGAGAGTACCGATACCTATTAGGCCAAAGCATGTCCAAAAGTTTAGTTTTTGAGTCAATCTTTATTTAACCATTTTTAGTAGTTTTTATTAAACCACTTTTAGCACATCAAATGTATACCTTAAAGATTCATCAAGTATCATAATTATATATTTTTGTGTATATATTATGTATTTAGACCAAATAGGAATAAATACAAAAATATGTAAACAAAACAAATTACAAAAATATGTATTAACGCATGAAAAACAAAAACTATAAAAATGGAATGTCCATCCTTGGACATAAACAAACAATCGGACAATTCGGACACTTTGGACAATATGGACACTTTTGACAAATTCGGACAAAATAAAATATATGGAACGGACGAAATAAACGAGACAGACGACATGAACGGAATGAACGACACAAATAAACCAAATCGACACGTAGGAAATAGTCATAACAAAAATACGAGCCGTCAGACACACTTTAAAACTCTTATGCACTAGAAAGATTAAATATTGACATAAGTAACAATTTTTATAAAAACTAAATTTTTATAAAAATACAAGTATTATTAATATGGATCAAGCCCATATATTATAGACTAAAAAGAGTCCATGAATTAAGTTTGGGCTAAGTCCACTTTTCTTAAATAAGATTGGGCTAGGCCCACTTTTACAAAAATATTTGGACTAAAACCCACTTTTTATAAACTAACATGGGCTAGATCCACTTGTTAGAAATTAGTTTGGGCTAGACATATTCTTCCATAACCTATCTGGACTAGGCCCACTTTTATAAACTAAATTGGGCTAGGCCCACTTTTATAAAACTATTTCGGGCTAGGCCCACTCTTGCACATCAATTTGGGCTTAACCCACTTTAAACAAAACCATTTGGGTTAGGTCCACTTAACTAAAATACTTGGATTAGACCCACTTATACAAAGACATTTGGGCTAGGCCCATATACACTAAACATGCAAATTGGACTTAAAACCTAACACACGGATTAGGCTAAGCCCATTCAAACATAAACTAAATAGAATATATATATATATATATATGTATACATAAACAAAGAAAGCAAACGAATACAAGAACCAAAAACAAAATTCAAGATGAGATACTTGTACGAAAAACAAACATAAACCTAAGTGTCTAATGAGATTAGAACACTTGTAGGTCAAGAAACAAACGAAGAACCAGGAATCGAATAGAGATTTGCACGGAACGCAAATCTGTGAGTTCATGTTTCCCCTTTTATTTTAAATGTTTATAGTTTTAAACTCTCGGGGATGTATACATGTTACAATTAGTATGATTATAAAAATGAAATTATTTAGATCACATGCGGATAAGTGTTTTAAATGAAGGGACCATTAATGAATAAACAAGTACTGAGGAACAATGGGATAAATCTATTGGGTTTTGGCGAGCCCCACTCTTAATGGCAACGATGACAGATCGCTACAAGAGTGCTTTTGTGTCTAAAACTAGTGTCACGGACACACACAAAATAAGTCGTCAAGGTTTAGATGCCTCCTATTCTTGCATACAGATTAGTGTCCTTGCAAAACACTAATGATCGCGCAAGTTTCATTATACTATACGAAACAAATTTATTATTTCAAATATTTTAAAGATTCATTTGATACGAAAACTAATAACATGAACTTACCAACTTTTGTTGACGTTTTCAAAACTAACATGTATTACAGGAGATTAGTGGACAGCTTTGGAAAATATGTGGGTGTTGTTATGAAGAACTTCAGCTTTTAAGATGTCATCTTGTTTTCGTTTGTCTTGTTTTGTAAACTCATGTTAAACTTCAAACAATGTTGTTTAAGTGGTAGTCTGTTTTACTTAGAAAAAGGGGTTTTACGGTTTTCGAGAGCATTAATGGCGATGGGTATATAAACCTTTGAGATTTCCTTTTCCATCACTTATCTTCGTATCCTTTCGTCTTCTCCAATTTCTATTTTCTTTTAAAGAGAAACCTGCAACTACTTGTACCCTTAATGTCTACCAGCGATCATCCTGAAGATTCTTCAGAAGAGATGTCCTCTTTACCTCCATTAAAATGGTCGAAAGAGACCTTTGATGGTCTTATTAAAAACTTCAAATTTCCCAAGTGTTGGGGTGCGATATACCCGGAGGACGGACAGACAGTGGCACAAGCTCCGGCCTGATATATCACCTTGTTCTGGGATTATTTTTCTGAGGGCAACTTCCGTTTGCCGGTAACAAAATTTGTCCTTGACATTCTTAGTTACTACAAATTCCATATCTCGCAGTTGAATCCTATAGGGATGGTTCGGATCCGATACTTCGAGTTTCTATGCCAATCGATGCATATTGATCCTTCAGTTGATCGATTTAGAGTCTTCTACCAGTTACATTGTGCTCAAGGCTTTTATTCATTTATGCAACGTGCCACGGCCAAGAAAATTCTGCTCGTTCCACCGAAGTTATTTCATGAATGGAAGGGAAAATTCTTTTTTATCAAAGCAGGAGTTATTCCGATGAAGATGACCTTCCGTGGTGCAGAGGACATTGTGACTGAAACCCTCAAAACTCCGGAGTCGGAGATTTGGTATCAAGATATGAAGGATGTTCCTTCTATTGAACTACCGGAGAGGGCTTTAGTTGCTACCAGGATGAGTCTGCACTGGAGAGCAGATCGTTATGATAAGCCGGTGTATATAGAAGATGACAAGAGTAAGTCATTGAATCTTTCTTGTATTATGTGAAATTGTTTGTTAATTTTCCCTTTGCAGTTGTTTCCTTGTACGTTGTGGCATATAAGAGAGAGAATGGAAAAATGACAATTATCAATAAGGGAGCTAATGAAGAGCCATGGTATTATCAAATAGTGAAGAACTTTGCGCTTCCAAAGGATGCGGATCTGAATGCGCGGCCTTCTATTGATGTTGGTACGCGTTTATTTTACATTCCTTAGGCAATATTGCAATATTACTCTTTGTTGATGTTGCGCTTTGGGTAATATTGCAATATTTCTTCTTTTGAATAGGTGAGTTGACGAATGTAGATGTAGGCCCAGAATCGAAGAAGAAAAAACGTGCGCTGGCTGCCACTGCTTCTCCTAAGAAATTTGACACACTAAAGGCAGACGTTCTCAAGGAAGAGAAGAAGAAAGGTACGCGCCTTGTCTCTGAACCTTGGTGTGATTACGTAGTGGTGTCTGATACGTTAGAGGGTCTTGCGCCTGTAGCTGTTAAAAAACCCAAACCAGAGCCTCGAGACACTGCGGATATTCCAGTATCAAACCCTAAGGATCCCATAGATCTGGACTTAAATCCTGAACCACTGTTGAGGACTAAGGCGGTGAAGAGGAAACAACTAGAGAGTGAAGCTGCGACGTAACCCGCAAAAAAGATCCCAAGAAAGAAAATTGGCAAAAAAGGCAATCTAGATGCTTTTGTTGCAAAATTCTCTCCAGGTGAGTATTTTCTCAAGTTTCTGCCTTTATCATCTTATAACATAACTGTGAATTTCCTTTGCAGAAAAACCTACCCCACCTGTTCATCAAGAAGCATCATCCATTTTTAACGATGATTTTCCGCCATCACCACCTCGGACATCTATTACAGAACAGTTGGAAGGCGCCCAGTCTGCAGAGGCGGAGGTGAAGAAGACTATGGAGGTGGAAGTGGAGAAGCCTATGGAAATTGCGGTGGAAACAGAGAAGACTGTGGAGGTGGAAACGACTGATACTGGTGTTATTAAGCCAAAGTCCACTAAGGTCGTGGCGCAAGGGCCTGAGAAGATATCATCTGTTAATGAAGAAGAAGTACCAGTAATAACTGTTCTTTCTTCCTCTGAATTTCCCAAAGATGTTCAAGAAAATCCAGTCAATATTGAGCCACAAAGTTCCTTTGCGCCTGATACTGAAGAAGACTCTCCAATCCGCCCAGATAAGACTCCGGGGGATTACTACTATAGGTCATATATTGCAAGGAGAGCTTCTGATATTCATGCCCCTGTCTGGAAGCTGAAACAAGGAGCCACTTTCTCCGATTGGGAGGTGTGTCGAGATTGGTTGCAAGGTGCTTTCCCTCCAGCGGAATTTAAATTCCAAGAAGATCAAACACATGAGCGTACCTACAGGGATTATCTTCAAGAGACAGCAAGCTCTACTTCCATAACCCATCGAATAGTGCGCGAGTGGCGCAACATGCGTAAAGAATGTGATGCTGTAGAGGCTTCGAAAAAGGAGGTTGCTGAAGAGAAAGCGAAGGTTGCTGTTTTGAGGACCCAACTTGAAGCTTATCAATCTAAGTTTGAGAGTGAGCAGAAAACAGAAGAGTGGTCGGCGATGGGCTGGAAAAAAGAAAGCCGAATCTGAAGCTGCCCTCCTCTCAGAAGAGCGAAAACGATGGAGGGAAATTTGTGAAAAAGATAATAATGAGAAGATGTCTCTTCGGAACAATATTAACAATCTCAAAGCGGAGATTGAAAAGTTAAAGAAAGAAAAAGTGGAGGCCGAAGCTGCTCGTGATGAGGCTCGGTCGCATAGAGAGCGAAGTGACCAGAGAGAGGTACAAACTTGCACGACTCTTGCTCTTAGAAATAAAGAGATTAAAGAACTTACTTCTTTATTAACTGATCAGGAACAAACCAAGGCGGAGCTTGAGTCTGCCAAAAAAGACTTGCAACTCGAAAGAGTTGAGAAAGCTGAAGCTTCACGTCGTCTTGCCGAAACTAAAGATAAACTTGAAAGTTCTGAGACTGTGCGAGTGACGGCGGAAAGTTTGGTTGAACCTTTGAAGAACGATATGTTGTGGATGCAACATCATGGGATTATCAATGTGAGTATTTTACTCCCCTGTAATATATATATATAGAGAGAGAGAGAGAGAAAGTGTAACGTACAATAGGGCTTATCGTACGATACGTACGCGATCATCCCAGCCGTACAATCTGGTGCGAATTCAATCTTCGCATGTTATAAAAAGGCAAATGAAGTCGCATGGCTTGAAAATGCAATGAAATCGCATGTTTTGAAATCCCATGCAAATGAAATCGCATGTGAAAAAAATGGCTAGCATGGGGTAATGTGAAAAATGGCATGGGGTGTGTAGATGGACAAAAAATCGCATGTGGAAGATTGAATATCGCATATGAAAAAATGGCTAGCATGGGGTAATGTGAAAAATGGCATGGGGTGTGTAGATAGACAAAATCGCATATGGAAGATTGAATATGGAATGTGAAAAATGGCTAGCATGGGGTAATGTGAAAAATGGCATGGGGTGTGTAGATGGACAAAATCGCATGTGGAAGATTGAATTCGCACCAGATCGTACGGCTGGGATGATCGCGTACCTATCGCACGATAAGCCCTATTGTACGTTAACTGACCTCTCTCTCTCTTTCTCTCTCTCTCTCTATATATATATATATATTTGGATAAGTGTGAATTTCATTTTGACTTTGTTTGCGCAGGTTGCAAATTCTGTCTTGAACTCCATTGATTTAGATTAGACTGTTGCCCATTTGATGGTTACCGTGCGCAATGATGGTTATGCGCAAGGGTATGCTGAATGTACTCATCATGTTACCAGTGCTCTAAAGGTTGATTGGGATACTAGCAGGTCTGCTACCCGTGGGGTTGATACTAGAGCTGAGCATGCTGCAGCTAAAGAAGAATACAATACCCTGCGCCTTCCCGTGATGGATCTGGTGACTTGTGCAGTAGTCTGAAGATTTTATTCACCAGCTGAAGAAGATATTCCTAGATGAAGCGGATGCTTCAGATGAAGAAGACCTAGAATAGGTTATCTGTACTTGATAGTTGTTTTTTGGACATGTTTGGGATGTGGGATCCCATTTTTTGTAATGTTTGTTAATGCGTTGTTGCGCAAGTAACTTTGTGAATGCATGGTATGTTTTAGTTACAATATTTGCATGCGTACAATTACTTTGTTTAGGTATGACAAATAAAAATGGTATAAAGCTCATGTGTGAACGTAGGGCTAGACCTTGCGCGGTACCTGTGACCGCGGACCGTTCATGAGACTTGTGTTAAATTACAAGTGTTTTTGTGCTTACCAAAAGAAATTTCATGCATTTGTAATAGTAACGGACTTTGTATTGATTTAGATAAGGTGCAGAGGCCATTTAGTACAAAGCTGCTATTCTTAGGATAAATAAGATACTTAAATTAATGAGCATGTAAGTAGCCCTTGTGTCATATTGACAAGTTGTGAGGAACCTGCCGAATATGAAGGAAACTAGGATTACATGCGCGATGGGCTGCCTTGGACCTTTAAGTTTGCTTGTCTTTTTTGTTGCTTGGCCCTTCGTCTCCACGGGTGATTTTTTTGATCTCTTTGCGCACATTCTGAACTAGATGAGTAAGCTCTCCGCTCTTGAGTGCTTTTTCTTTTTCAGTGCGCAGGCTGATACAGTTGTCTTTGGTATGACATTATCCTTGTGATACTCACAATAGAGGTTCGGATCTTGTCCCCTCTTGTTCTTCATCTGCGGTGATGTTTTGAACTGGTAATTTTCGGTACTGAGTACCTCCGCAGGTGTTTTAGTGAGAGGTGTCCATTGCCTTTCACGGTTTTCTTGTTTGGTTTCTTTCTTTCTGAGCTGTGATTTTGTTGATTGTTGCACAGGCATCCTCTAAAGAGTAAGTACTTGAAGTTGAATCTTTCCAATTTTTCTTGAACTTCCGACCACTACTTCCGCTCATGTCTTGAGGGCGATTTTGGGGTAATGGTGGTTGGTTGGAGTTTAAATTGCGCTCAGTCTGAGCATAAACCTTGGCTGCTGCGATCAACTTCTCCCAGCTCTTTGGTAAACCCTCAGTTTCTGATAACACCTTGATCATGTCATCGCATCTCACCGCATATTTGAACTGTGAGCGAATTAGGTGTTCATGTACATCACCAATCTCCAACACTTCTTTGTTATACCACGTGATAAAATCCTCCAAACTTTCATTGTCTCTCCGCCAGATGTTCATGACATCCGCAGAGTCTTGAATAGAGTGGCGCTGCTGACTGAAATGGACCAAAAATTTCTCCTTAAGGTCAACCCAGGATGTTAACTTTCCTACTGGTAGATTGTCAGACCAAAGGCACGCGGCGCCTGTAAGGGTTTGGATAAACAAGTGACACCACATAAGTAGTGTGCATCCACCGATTAGCCCCGCGCTGGTGAATACTCGTAAATGATCATCGGGATCTGACAATCCATTGAACTTTCCTACGTTTGAAGGTAATTTTGCCCGCAAGAGGGGAGCCAGCGCAATCTCTCTGACAAACTTGGAATTCTCAGCAGTTTCCGCTGGTCAATAGATTAAGTTGTAATCGTACTCCGCTTCTAGATTATAAACTGCACGAATTTTTGGTTTATAACTTGGATGATCTTTCTGCAGCTGATTGAAAACGCTTGTGTTGTCGTCTTCATTGTACGTTCTATCGTATTCATCAGTTTGGGTGTCCCGCTTTTGTGAGAAACGCGGGCCCAAACGTGAATGGACCGATTGACGTTTTTGAGAGTATTGCTCCTCACGATGATCTTGCCGTCTAGATCCAGAATGAGTAGACTTCTGTATCATCGACCGATATGTATGATGGTGAATTATAATGTAACACTCGAGGTGAAGATGGAGCTCGCAACTGAGCTGCCGATCTACGTGTCTGTGGTGCTGGTTGAGCAGTTTGTGCACAAAGTTGTGCATAAACGGCGTTCAACGCACCTTGGGACTTAACATACCAAGAGATTGGGGTCTCGCCAGGAGGTAAAATTGAGCTGATCGGAATTTCAGGTTGTGCTCCTGGGGTAACAGGACCGTTCACATGATTAACGTTGTTCTGAACATCGTTATCATCAGATGCTTCTTCCACAATTCCCTCGACACGGGAAGCATGAGCAAAATTGCCCCTGTTCTCTGGTCGAAAACCTGGTGGATAATTTGACAGACCTTCTGCCATTGAAAACAGAAGAGTAGGAAGAAATGAATCGATCGAGAAGATGAAAATGAAAATAGAAAAATCGGTGGGCGCCAATGAAGAAACAGTGGATCACAACTAACCGGAATCAATCAGATATGGGGTTTAGTTTCTGCATAAAAAGGTTAATCCTCCCGTCGATTGCTGGTTGGGAGCTACTTCACCGGAGAACACTATGTCGCAACCCCCGTCCCCTGATCACCTGGGAACGGGCGGCCGCGAGACCAGATTCAGTGGTATCGGTGTTTATCAATTTGGCAGCGGAATTTACATCAGGACCGTAGTTAGGAAATATTTTATCAGAGTAAAATACCACACTTTCATAATATTAAACACATGGGAAAATCCCAAGTTTCCAGTACACACATTTTTAATAGGGATAAACCCTATTTTATTTAAATAAAAACATCTCTTTATTTAGGTAACTTGTATAGCCACTTTTCCAAGCCTTCAGTGTCGTCCAGCTGGCTTCTATTTGGCTTTCACATTTTGTTACCTGAAACGCGTTTAAAAGCATTTTGTCAGTGGGAAATACTGGTGAGTGAATCCCAGTTTAATCAAGACAGGTAAAACCGTTTACAGCATTGAGGGCGGTCGTGCAATTACATTTGTTTATTTTCTACTTTAATTACCACCCACGGTACTGTCAACCCGACTTGTGGTCATGTAACGCCTCGTATTTTCGTATTATTATTTTCTAAAGTTCATATGTGTATTTTATTTTTCGAGGCGTTAATTATAATGGAAATACATTTTCAATCACATGATTTTATACAAAACCGAAAAACATTACAAAAGATTTTTCCTTTATAATTTTTAGGATTTTACCGTAAAATCTTACAAAAAGGATTTTTAATAATTTTTAGAAATTTTTCTAGCATAGTGTCACGACCCCCGACCCGGTTTGACCCGTTTCAGGAGCCGCGGGACAGAAATCCCGTGGTATTTATTTAATTGAGTTTAACAGCGGAAGTTTATTTAACAGGATCGTTTAAAGCTAAAATTTTCCCGATTTATTTTATTTCACAATTCGGGATAAAACCCCGATAATTTACAATATTATGATTTTACTACGAAATCGTTATATTACAAAACTTATTTCTTTATTTTATAATGAGCCACTTTCTCAAGCTTGAAATGCTTCTCAGCACTTTTCCTGAATTACAACAGATCACCTGAAACATGTTTGAAAAAGATTTTGTCAGCGGAAAATACTGAGTGAATCATTCTATTTACTAAAATGACACATTTGTTATAATTTACAGTATTAAGAGCGATTACAATGTTTCTATTATCAAACCAACTACCCACGGTATTTGTCACTCGACCGAATCTGTGACTATGGTCATATCCCCCAATTGGCTGCCCCAATGGTGACGATTATCAAGTAATGTATACAAAACCCCACATACCGGCTGTAACTTGGTGATTACAAAGACTTAATCCCCGTAATTATAACTTTGATAATAAACATGATTTTGAAAGTAATTTGATAAAAAGAGAATGACTCACATTGCTGATTTAATACGGACAGAGTCTAGTCTATGAATTAGCCTGGTTAACCTAATTTAGATAACAATGCACACAAAACTGGGTTAGTAATCAATACAGCATTTACGATAACTCACGAGATCAACCATCACAACGAGTGATAAAATGCTATGCTTAACATCTGTCGAATTAACGACTAATGACAAAGCATCACCCTAATGTGGGCAGCACTTAAACACCCGTTGAGTACATTGATCGATCGGAAAATGAATCGTAGCAGCGATCGTGCTAATACCCTGTTTTGCGGCAGAATTTTGAGATCAGTGTGTGTTTTCAGACTATTTTCACTATAACTTCGTGTATGAAATGAATTTAAACGTCAAATCAACGCAGAAGTTCCAGTCCCACAGCCTACTATTTATAGCTAGAAAATCACCCCCCTCGCGCCATGCGAGGGGTCCTCTTGTTCCTGTCGCGTGGCGCGACAGGCCCTAGTCTACCCTAGGTTTGCTTCGTGTCCCAGTAGCTTGGCTGAGTTGGTTTCGTGTAATTCTTAATTTTTGACAGCAAACTGTTTAGATTTTACCGAGTAGGGTTTACCCCCCCCTGAGCTTTAGGGGCCCTGATCCTGATTCCGATTATTCTGAAAATTTTAGGGTTTGTTCAGAATCACTTGGGTTTCTCAATTAGGGTTTCCTAATCAGATAATTAAAATACTAAATAGTACTTTTTGATGAGAGTTGTTACATTCTCCGCACCTTAATAAAAATCCCGTCCTCGAGATTTACTGGAATAAGTGAGGATACTTTCGCTTCATTTCTGATTCCAGCTCCCAAGTGTATTCAGCTCCTCTCTTTGGATCCCATCTGACTTTGACTAGAACTAGTTGTTTATGTTTAAGAAACTTGATCTTTCGATCCTCAATCTGAAGAGGTTTCTCAACAAATTTCAACTTTTCGTTTACCTCTATATCTCGAAGAGGTACTACCATTAATTCATCTGATAAGCATTTCTTGAGATTGGATACATGAAATACATCATGTACTCCAGATAATTCTTCTGGTAGTTGTAAACGATAAGCAACTGGTCCTATACGTTGGATCACTGGAAATGGTCCTACGTACCTTGGACTTAGCTTCCCTTTCTTCCCGAATCTAACTATTCCTTTCCAAGGAGAAACTTTCAATAGTACTTTGTCTCCAACTTGGAATTCTAAAAGCTTGCATCTATTGTCTGCATAACTTTTCTGGCGATCTCGAGCCGTCTTCAGCCTTTCCTTGATTTGAGTAATCTTATCAGTCGTTTCTTGCACAATTTCAGGACCTGATAATTGACTTTCTCCTATTTCTGCCCAACAAACTGGAGTTCTACCCTTTCTTCCATATAATGCTTCAAATGGGGCAGTTTCAATGCTTGAATGGTAGCTATTGTTATAGGAGAATTCAATTAATGGTAAATGATCATCCCAACTTCCACCAAAATCTATTACACATGCTCGGAGCATGTCTTCTAGAGTTTGGATTGTCCTTTCACTTTGTCCGTCTGTTTGGGGATGATATGCAGTGCTCAGATTTAATCGAGTTCCCATAGCTTGCTGGAAACTTTTCCAGAAATGGGAAGTAAAACGACTATCCCTATCTGAAACAATGGAGAGTGGAACTCCATGTAAGGATACAACTTCATCTACATACAATTTAGCCAGTCTTTCCATGCTAAAGGTTTCTTTCATTGATAAAAAGTGAGCTGATTTGGTTAATCGATCCACAATTACCCAAATCGCATCATTACCTTTTCTGGTTTTGGGTAACTTAGTAACAAAATCCATTGTTATAAGTTCCCATTTCCATACTGGCATTTCTAATTGTTGTAGTAATCCTGAAGGTTTCTGATGTTCTGCTTTAACTTGTGAACAAGTAAGACATTTAGAAACATATCTTGCTATGTCCTTTTTCATTCCTATCCACCAAAAGTTCTTTCTTAAATCTTGGTACATCTTATTGTTTCCTGGATGCATTGTATACCTAGATTTATGAGCTTCTTCTAAAATCTTAGGTCTTTAAATCTCCCAGTTTAGGTACCCAAATTCTACTTTTGTGGAATCTCCAAATTCCATCTGCTCCTTCCTCTAATTCTTTCATTCGTCCTTTCATTACTTCAGCATCGTCTTTGATTGCTGTAGTTTGAACATTCTTCAATTGTTCCATTAAATCTATTTGTAGATTTAATCTGAGAGCACGAACCCGTCGTTGTTTCTCATAATACTTACGACTTAAGGCATCTGCAACTACATTTGCCTTTCCTTCATGATACTGAATATCACAGTCGTAGTCACTTAGGATTTCCATCCACCTCCTTTGCCTCATGTTTAACTCTTTTTGCCCAAATATATATCTTAAACTTTTGTGGTCTGTGTAGACAGTAAATTTACTTCCGTAAAGATAATGTCTCCAAATCTTAAGGGCAAAAATTACGGCTCCTAATTCTAAATCATGAGTCGTATAGTTTTCTTCGTGCTTTTTCAATTGCCTTGATGCGTACGCAATTACTTTCTTGCGTTGCATAAGCACACATCCAAATCCTAATTTTGAAGCATCACAATATACTTCAAAATCTTCAGTTCCTTCTGGTAAGGCTAAGATTGGAGCATGGGTTAGTTTCTGTTTCAAGATTCTAAAAGCTTCTTCTTGTTTGGGTCCCCATTCAAACTTAGTGGCTTTACAGGTTAGCTTAGTTAATGGTACATCTATCTTGGAAAAATCCTTAATAAACTGTCTATAATATCCAGCTAATCCTATAAAACTTCTAATTTCCATTGCGGATTGTGGAACCTTCCAATTGGTAATTGCTTCTATCTTAGCAGGATCTACATGAATACCTTCATGATTTACCATATGTCCTAAAAATTGCACTTCCTTTAGCCAAAATTCGCATTTCGAGAATTTGGCTTACAACTTTTCTTTTCTTAACAAAGTTAAGAGTGCATGTAAGTGCTGACAATGTTCATCCTGACTTTTGGAATAAATAAGTATATCGTCTATGAAGACAATTACAAATTTATCCAGGTACGGTTTACAGATCCTATTCATCATGTCCATGAATGCTGCAGGTGCATTTGTTAACCCGAAGGGCATGACTGTAAACTCGTAATGACCATACCTAGTTCTGAAAGCAGTTTTAGGTATGTCTTCTTCTTGTACCTTTAATTGATGATATCCGGAGCGTAAATCTATCTTAGAAAAATATCTAGCTCCTTGAAGTTTATCAAAAAGATCATCAATCCTAGGTAATGGATATCGATTCTTAATTGTAACCTTATTCAATTCCCTATAATCGATACACATTCTCATCGAACCATCCTTTTTCTTCACAAACAACACTGGCGCTCCCCAAGGGGATGAGCTAGGTTGTATGAATCCTTTACTTAGTAATTCATCTAATTGCTTTTTCAGTTCTAACATTTCTGTGGGTGCTAACCGATAAGGTGACTTGGCTATCGGTATAGTTCCTGGAATTAGATGAATCCTAAATTCTACTTCCCTGTCTGGAGGTAATCCCGGTAAATCTTCTGGAAATACATCAGAATATTCTGAGACTACTGGTATTTCCTTAAGATCTTTACCCTTAGTGCTAATGATTACCGAAATCATATACACTATTCCTTGTTTTCGTTCATAATTAGCAACTTTCATTACTGATATGAACTTCATGGGCTTACGTGGTTTATCTCCTGTAATCATGATTACTTTTCCAGTAGGTGATTGAATTTCTATGGAATTCTGATCACAAAGGATTCTAGCATGGTTGGCTACTAACCAATCCATTCCTAATACAACATCAAATTCAGCTAAATTCATCGGCAATAGTTTTGCAGAGAATTTATGTCCTAAAAGTTCTATGTTTCCTTCTTGCAAAACTTTATCTATTTTAACTGAATGTCCGTCTGCTGTTTCAACTGTAAAAATCTGCCTAATGTTGGTTAAAGGTAAACTAAGAGCTTGGCAGAATGAAGTATTTATAAAACTTTGGTTTGCACCAGAGTCAAATAATACTTTTGCGTAAACGTTGTGAACTAAGAACGTGCCCGCTATTACATCTGGAATAAGTTCAGCTTCTTGAGTGGTCAGCTGAAATGCCCTGGCATTCTTCTTAGTAGTTCCTTCGGTCGCCTTGGGTTTGTTATCTACTGGTTTGATCAATTTAGGACATTCTGTTTTATAATGCCCCGCTTCTCCACAGTTAAAACAGATTACGGTTTTCTTTTTGCAGTTTTCTTCACGATGTCCTACAGTTTTGCAAAAATTGCAAGTGATATCGCATCTTCCATAATGTTTCTTTTTGCATTTCCTGCAGAATGACGGAGCTGGAGATTGCCCTGTTCCTTTTCTCTTGAAGCTGTTATTATTACCCACACGAAATCCTTGGGTAATTTTCTGAGCTAGTTCCTTTTTCCTATCTTCATCTCTTGTGCGTACCAGTTCATCGGTTAGAGTATTAGCTAATTCTACCGCATCATCAATAGTGCGAGGTCTCGCAACTTTAACAATATTGCGGATTTCACTAATTAGCCCCCAAATATAGTGAGAAATGAGTACCGGTTCTGGCGAAGCCTGTGTTGGTACCACTCTAGCATATTCAAAGAATGTCGAGGTATAACCGCGACAATCTACACCCATCATCCGATGATTTAGAAACTTATTCGTCATCTGTTCCTTTTTATACTCAGGACAAAATTTTCTTTCCACCAAACCCTTAAATTATTTCCAAGTCATAGCATAAGCTATTACTCTTCCTTTTGATTGTAACACAGTGT
This sequence comes from Helianthus tuberosus, assembly GCA_030545235.1. Lineage (NCBI taxonomy): Eukaryota > Viridiplantae > Streptophyta > Magnoliopsida > Asterales > Asteraceae > Helianthus > Helianthus tuberosus. The sequence continues at coordinate 43,433 of JARYGA010026573.1, forward strand.
TCCACCATTCGAGTGCTCCTTCTTTGAAGAGATTTGATGCGTACATGACCTGATCATCTTTACCACATTTACTTATTGCAATGACTGCTTCGGTTTTCTCTAACCAACGCAGTGATGCAGTTGCTCCTTCATTGCCTGCAAATTCAGTGGGT